>SSNR01000085.1:1842480-1879980 GCA_006937965.1 Callopanchax toddi
GGTAGTGAGGCAGTGAGGTAGTGAGGTAGTGAGGTAGTGAGGGGGTGAGGGAGTGAGGCGGTGAGGTAGTGAGGTGGTGAGGTAGTGTAGTGAGGCGGTGAGGTAGTGAGGCAGTGAGGTAGTGAGGCGTGAGGCGGTGAGGCGGTGAGGTAGTGAGGTAGTGAGGCGTGAGGTAGTGAGGCAGTGAGGTAGTGAGGTGGTGAGGTAGTGTAGTGAGGCGGTGAGGTAGTGAGGCGGTGAGGTAGTGAGGCAGTGAGGCGGTGAGGTAGTGAGGTAGTGAGGCAGTGAGGCGGTGAGGTAGTGAGGTAGTGAGGCGTGAGGTAGTGAGGCAGTGAGGCAGTGAGGCGGTGAGGTAGTGAGGTGGTGAGGTAGTGTAGTGAGGCGGTGAGGTAGTGAGGTAGTGAGGCAGTGAGGTAGTGAGGTAGTGAGGCGTGAGGTAGTGAGGTAGTGAGGCAGTGAGGCGGTGAGGTAGTGAGGTAGTGAGGCAGTGAGGTAGTGAGGTAGTGAGGCGTGAGGTAGTGAGGTAGTGAGGCGTGAGGTAGTGAGGTAGTGAGGCAGTGAGGCGGTGAGGTAGTGAGGCAGTGAGGCAGTGTAGTGAGGCGCGCCCTGGATCAGCCAGCTCAGTGTCTGGTTACTGACTGCATCTCCCCAGGGCCTTAGGATGCTAATCTTTTCCCACAATTCTCCCCCCAAAACAACAAAAACAGAAACTTGGCACGGCTACACATAACTCCACCATAACACAAGGCTAAGGGACGTGTCTCTTCCTTTTTTGGGCTGCAGGCTGAGGATCTGGTCTGGAGCTGCAGACGTCACCCTGGATTCGTCGTTCTGTAGATGTCTGCTGTCTAATCTGGTCACTTTGACCACATTTAGCTCACTAACCTTCCACAATCTGTCAGGATTAGAAGGAGTTTTGTACTGTAACTAATCCGTTCAAATAAAGCACTAATAAATTATAAATACCATGTGTTAGTGATAGGAAATGTTAAATGTCTCTCTTGTGTCTTATAATTCCTTTATTTCACATTCAACTAAAAGTAGGATTGACTAAATGACATAAATATAGTAACAGTTCCACTCCTGTTCCCTTTATTTAGATGACATCTTGAACCAGTCCAGTTTGACGGTACGCCTGAAGAACTCCACATGCTGCCAACCACCTGACGACAGTTGTTTCTCCCAGCAGTCACCAGACTGTAGAATCACAAACTAACAGGCAGCTCATTTCACTATTTCATGTGAAACGTTCAAAACCTCAGTCCATTTCTCTCATGTGCAGTTTCTGTGTTTTACATTCTGGAAAAATGATCAGTCTCCATGCAAGATATTTTATATGATATGTTGCTGATATGATATGTTGGGGCGGCCATGGCTCAGTGGGTCACGGCGGTCATCCACTGATCAGAAGGCTCCTGCAGACCTGTTGAAGGACAAGAAGCTGAACCCCACACAGCCCCCAGGTGTCCTCCAGAGGGTCAGCCTGCTACTCCTCAGAGGAAAAAATATCATGAGTCAATAACAAGGGATTATTATGAATTATTATATTGGTTCATATTCTGCTGTCTCTCAGAGAAACAGAAGTTGTTTACTGTTTTGATTGCTTTGCTTTCTATTTTTATTGAAGTAATCTTGTCGTTGCTGTTTATAATTTGCTCTAGTGAAGGATGAGGATCTTCCTCTCTTCTGAAAGTCAACCATGAACTGTTGATGAATAAACCGTAAAAGAGTTTAGATCAGACAAATGTTAAAGCTGCTTCCAGTGTATCATTAGTCACCATGGTAACCACCTGTGTGGCTTGTCCTGTCCACCATTGCTCACCCATAGTTTAAATATTCCCACACTGCTGATAAGGATAGACAGGTGTGTCTTCTAGCTCCTGTGCATTGTCTCAGGTAGCCATCAGGCCTCTGCTTGATTTTGGTGTGACGTTCTGGAAAAGAAGCAAATGTAGATGTGCCGTTTGGTATGAATACATGTACAGTTACACCCCTCCTATGTATGTATGTATGTACACACACACACACACACACACACACACACACACACACACACACACACACACACACACACACACACACACACACACACACACACACACACACACACACACTTCTTCCAAAAACATACAATTATTTTGCTAAACTCCCCCCTCTCCTCTGCCTCCATCCCCCTCCCCATGTCCGCCCTCCCCTCATGCTCCCTGGAATTGTGGGATAGTTTACGGTCTCGGCTCCAGTGCAGATAAGGTTCAGCAGGAGAAAGGAGAGCAGCTACAGGCTGGAAAAACACCCAAACTCAAGACTCAGATCAAGATGAAAAACTCCAGTTAGGTAAAAGAAGGAACAGTGGGTCAAAAAGACAGTGACTAAAGAACCGCCAGAAGCAGAAGGTCCAGGTGGGAGACTGGTAGAGACCTGGAACCAGAATGGGCTTTCGGTGGGGCTGCTCGGCTCTCCTGCTCCTACCCCCCTTGTTGCTGTGGCTTGAGGGATCATCTTTAGTCTTGGGTTACGACGTGAGAGAGAGAGATGCTCTGTGTGATGCAGACGGCTGCTTCGTGGTCTACTTTGAACGTAAAATATTCCTGGACTCGTGGAGGACTTGCAAAGACAAAGGTGGCGATCTGGCTACGATCAAACGCAGGGCTGATGCCAACGCCATCGCCACGCTCTTCTCCACTCTGGACCTGAGGCAGTCTCGCACCACAGTCCACGTGTGGATCGGCCTGCAGCGTCAGCCCCGTCAGTGCAGCACCACCCATCCACTAAGGGGTTTCTCCTGGACTACTGGTGACCAGGACACAGAGTACACAAACTGGGACAGAGTGGACTCTGCTGGTATGTGTTTGGTTCCCCGCTGTGTAGTTATGAGCTACAGCAGCACTCAGCAGCAGAGTGATAACTTCAAGTGGCTGGATGGGCCCTGCTCTGTCCCTGTGGATGGATATCTCTGCCGGTATTCCTACAAAGGAATGTGTGGTGCCTTGTGGAGTGAAGGGGCTGGGAACGCCCTCTACACCACACCGTTTAACCTTGTGAGCTCTCTGCTGACTCATGTACCTTTTGGATCTGTTGCTAACATGCCCTGCCCAGCAGGCACCACAGAGGACCAGTCACAAGTTCTTTGTATGCAGATGGAGGACGGTTCTGTGGGGTGGTCTCGTGAACCTCCTCTCTGTTCCGGTTCCTCTGTGTCACACAGCCTGTGTGTCCAGGATAATGGTGGGTGTGAACATTTCTGCAGGACAGCTGATGGTGAGTGTGAGTGTGCTGATGGTTACAGTTTGAGAGCTGATGGGCGGACCTGTGAGCTCACTGATGCTTGTCAGGGGTACCCCTGTGAGTTTGAGTGCCTGCCACTTCCTGATGGGTACCGCTGTGCCTGTCCTGATGGCTACATGCTAGCACCAGATGAACATGCTTGTTTAGATGTGAATGAATGCCTTCAGAATCCCTGTGATCAGGTCTGTAAGAACGCTCCAGGAACATTTGAGTGTCAGTGTTGGGACGGTTACCTTCCAGATGAAGGGGGTGGGTGTGAGGACATCGATGAGTGCAACAACTCTCCATGTGAACAGGCGTGTGAGAACACTCTGGGGTCTTATGTCTGCCACTGCCATCTGGGGTTCTCCGTTGACCTTGAGGACCACAGCCACTGCCAAGATGTTGACGAGTGCCAGATTCCTGGAATCTGTGAGCAGATGTGTGCGAACTATGAGGGTGGATTTGAGTGTTACTGTGAGGAAGGCTACAAGCTGATGTCTGATCACTACGCCTGTCAGAAGGTAGCAGTCACCCAGTCCTTTCCTTGGGCCACTCATCAGCCGGGATCTGATTGGGATGCTGCGGAATATGCCTGGAACCCAGAACCCAGCAATACAGCCTGGTCCACAGAGGAGGACCAGCCTCTGGACTGGCTCACTGAAACACCAAGCGTCCAGGATTCTGATGTAATCTGGGTCACCAGCGCCCCACAGGATGGTAGACCTTTGCTTGACGTAGCTCTGACCCCTCTGACCCATGAAACCAAGGGGGTTGAGGATGACTCATCGCTCAGATCTCAGACTGATGTTGTATCAACAACCAGCCACGACACCACTCTGCCCCCTGCTGGATCAAGGACCACATCAGACTGGAACAAAGAGGAGGAAGAGGTCTCCACAGCTATTCCATTACTTTCCATCTCTACAGTCTCTGAGGGGGCTTGGAACTGGAAGTCTGAGCTGGTCACTTCACGTCAGAATCCAGAAAGCTCTGGAGTAACTCACAGTGTTCCTACAGATTCAGACCTACAGAGACAAACTGAAGGAAAACACATTCAAAAGGACTCCACACAGGGGAGGTCTGATGGAGAGAAGAGTTACGTGGATGTTTCTCCAAACTCTGATGTTCCCATCCAGCTTACTACTTCCCAACCCCCCACAGGAGGGAATGTGGGACCTGGACTAAACCTGGATCCTGTCCAGACGGACAGGGAGCAGAAACAGAGCAGCACACTGCTCCTGGTGGGACTGCTAGTGCCAATCTGCATCTTCTTGGTGGTAATGGTGGCTCTGGGAATCATCTACTGCACCCGCTGTGCTGTTCGGCCCAGAAACAAAACCATCACTGAGTGCTACCACTGGATCTCTGGAGCCCATGATAAACAGGCCCCTCCTGACCCCGCAGCAGGGGCCAAGACCTCAGTGTAAACCCTGACTGTTCAAACGGAGTAAACGATGAACCTGATGATGGCAATGTGACTCCGTTTGAGTGCAGAACTCTTTAAACTCTTTCTGACCTGATAGATAAGAGAGAAGGACATGGAGGAACCAGGTATCTGAGCTCTAAAATGACTCCATCCATTCACTAAACAGGACATCTGTTTGTGTCACTCTCACAACAGATGTTGGGTTAATCATTTCAGACTTTCACAGATGGTGTTCCAGTAATAACCAGAACCTTTTGAAGAACTGAGCCAACTATCCTGTATTTGTTTTGAGGTAAATAAACAGCTGTTTCCAGCTAGGTGTTTCTCTAACGGACACCTTCAGGTCATTAAAACCTCTCAGTGGTCACATGGCTGTGTGTGCAGGCTGGTTGGCATGAGAGCAAAACATTATAATCATTATCAGCTTCTTTCATTTCCCTCCTAAAGCACCAGCTGCTCTGATCTGTGATGAAATCAGTGATTTCAGATCCCATCTCATTGTTTGGTTTGATGTTCTGCACAGATCGTTCTCTGGAGATTCCCTTCAGCATTAGGGAGGTCTCCTTTTGTAGCTTGGTTTTGTTTTTACACTGCAACAATATTGAACTTTAGTCAAATAAAAACAGCTTCCTCTGCTCCAGGGTCCTGCCCTGATTCACATCCTACCTGAAACGGTTTAGGGTTATTTCCTCTCACCGGACCTGGTCCATGAGATCTACAGTTCTCTCTCCTCAGCTCTCACTGCAGACACACATTCAGAAATGTTTTCCTTGTTTCTCAGACTCACTGAGTCAGATCCTGCTTTTCATCTTAAAGCTTGTTGTTTCTATGTTGTGTCTAAAAACACAATAAACTTTTACAGATTCATAGAAATGTGTCTAAACTTTGTGATGTTATGGGTCAGAATGATTTTTTAGTATTAGAGTTGTAACAGTTTCTGTGTTTTTAGTGTTTCTCTGTAAAAGTTCTCAATGATTCCTGTCTTACCAAAGAACAGCCTCTGTTCAGAGAAGTAGAGTACATCCTTTATTACTGATGTGAGTGAGGAGCAAAGAGTGTTGCTGTCATCCTAAACCATACTCTGAATACTCCCGTGGTTCCTGTGGATCAGCCTTTACACCATCTTCAGTTTCACATCACAGGTTATCAAAACAAAATAAAATCAACCACCAGCTGGACGACTTACTTCAGCTGCTACTGCTATTCACACTGGTTACAAAAGACAGATTTCCAGTTAAATAACCAATGAATAACACATAAATAACCATGGAATTCCAGATAAATCATTTATGAGTTTGAATGTTACAAAAAGGCTCCACCAGAGCGCCCCCTGCTGTCTGTATAAACATCTCAGTTCATCCAGATGGTGACGCCTGCTTTACACAGTGAGACATGCTGATGGACATCAATCAGTCGTTAACACTGAAGGTGAAACTTTACATGAACTGACTGCTGAATGTAGAAGGTTCAAATCAACATCCTGCAGGGGTGTCAAACTCCAGTCCTCGAGGGCCAGAGTCCTACAGGTTTTAGTACTTACCCTGATTCAAAACACCTGAATCTTTTGTTAAATTACATCTTCAGGAAGTCCCCAAGCTCTACTGAAGCTTGTAATCATCCACTGATTCAAATCTGGTGTGATGGAGCTGAGAGACTTCTAAAACATGCTGGAATCTGGCTCTTGAGGACTTGAGTTTGACACCCCTGTGACCTGAGATGTCTCCTGATCTGACCCTGAGACAGTCCTAAACACCAGTAGCACGAGGGTGGAGGAGTAGCAGCACGAGGGTGGAGGAGTAGCAGCACGAGGGTGGAGGAGCGGCAGCATAAGGGTGGAAGAGTAGCAGCACGAGGGTGGAGGAGTAGCAGCACGAGGGTGGAGGAGCTGCAGCATGAGGGTGGAGGAGTAGCAGCATGAGGGTGGAGGAGGTGCAGCATGAGGGTGGAGGAGTATCAGCATGAGGGTGGAGGAGGTGCAGCATGAGGGTGGAGGAGCGGCAGCCTGAGGGTGGAGGAGTAGCAGCATAAAGATGGAGGAGGTGCAGCATGAGGGTGGAGGAGTAGCAGCATAAAGATGGAGGAGGTGCAGCATGAGGGTGGAGGAGCTGCAGCATAAAGATGGAGGAGGTGCAGCATGAGGGTGGAGGAGTTGCAGCATGAGGGTGGAGGAGTAGCAGCATCAGGGTGGAGGAGCTGCAGCATGAGGGTGGAGGAGTAGCAGCATCAGGGTGGAGGAGGTGCAGCATCAGGGTGGAGGAGGTGCAGCATGAGGGTGGAGGAGTAGCAGCATCAGGGTGGAGGAGCTGCAGCATGAGGGTGGAGGAGTAGCAGCATCAGGGTGGAGGAGGTGCAGCATGAGGGTGGAGGAGTAGCAGCATCAGGGTGGAGGAGGTGCAGCATCAGGGTGGAGGAGGTGCAGCCTGAGGGTGGAGAAGTAGCAGCATGAGGGTGGAGGAGTAGCAGCATGAGGGTGGAGGAGCGGCAGCATGAGGGTGGAGGAGTAGCAGCATGAGGGTGGAGGAGTGCAGCATGAGGGTGGAGGAGTAGCAGCATAAGGGTGGAGGAGGTGCAGCATGAGGGTGGAGGAGTAGCAGCATAAAGATGGAGGAGTTGCAGCATCAGGGTGGAGGAGCTGCAGCATGAGGGTGGAGGAGTAGCAGCATCAGGGTGGAGGAGGTGCAGCATGAGGGTGGAGGAGGGGCAGCATGAGGGTGGAGGAGTAGCAGCATAAAGATGGAGGAGGTGCAGCATGAGGGTGGAGGAGTGGCAGCACGAGGGTGGAGGAGTAGCAGCACGAGGGTGGAGGAGTAGCAGCACGAGGGTGGAGGAGGAGCAGCACGAGGGTGGAGGAGCTGCAGCATGAGGGTGGAGGAGTTGCAGCATAAAGATGGAGGAGGTGCAGCATGAGGGTGGAGGAGTAGCAGCATAAAGATGGAGGAGGTGCAGCATGAGGGTGGAGGAGCGGCAGCACGAGGGTGGAGGAGTAGCAGCACGAGGGTGGAGGAGCTGCAGCATGAGGGTGGAGGAGTAGCAGCATGAGGGTGGAGGAGGTGCAGCATGAGGGTGGAGGAGTAGCAGCATGAGGGTGGAGGAGTAGCAGCATGAGGGTGGAGGAGGAGCAGCATGAGGGTGGAGGAGTAGCAGCATGAGGGTGGAGGAGGTGCAGCATGAGGGTGGAGGAGCGGCAGCATGAGGGTGGAGGAGTAGCAGCATCAGGGTGGAGGAGCTGCAGCATGAGGGTGGAGGAGTAGCAGCATGAGGGTGGAGGAGCGGCAGCACGAGGGTGGAGGTGTAGCAGCATGAGGGTGGAGGAGTAGCAGCATCAGGGTGGAGGAGCTGCAGCATGAGGGTGGAGGAGTAGCAGCATCAGGGTGGAGGAGGTGCAGCATGAGGGTGGAGGAGTAGCAGCATCAGGGTGGAGGAGGTGCAGCATCAGGGTGGAGGAGGTGCAGCCTGAGGGTGGAGAAGTAGCAGCATCAGGGTGGAGGAGTAGCAGCATGAGGGTGGAGGAGCTGCAGCATGAGGGTGGAGGAGTAGCAGCACGAGGGTGGAGGAGTAGCAGCACGAGGGTGGAGGAGTAGCAGCATGAGGTTGGAGGAGCTGCAGCATGAGGGTGGAGGAGTGGCAGCATGAGGGTGGAGGAGTAGCAGCATGAGGGTGGAGGAGGTGCAGCATGAGGGTGGAGGAGTAGCAGCATGAGGGTGGAGGAGGTGCAGCATGAGGGTGGAGGAGCTGCAGCATGAGGGTGGAGGAGTAGCAGCATGAGGGTGGAGGAGGTGCAGCATGAGGGTGGAGGAGTAGCAGCATGAGGGTGGAGGAGGTGCAGCATGAGGGTGGAGGAGCTGCAGCATAAAGATGGAGGAGGTGCAGCATGAGGGTGGAGGAGTAGCAGCATAAAGATGGAGGAGGTGCAGGATGAGGGTGGAGGAGTAGCAGCAGGAGGGTGGAGGAGGTGCAGCATCAGGGTGGAGGAGGTGCAGCATGAGGGTGGAGGAGTAGCAGCATCAGGGTGGAGGAGGTGCAGCATGAGGGTGGAGGAGTAGCAGCATAAAGATGGAGGAGGTGCAGCATGAGGGTGGAGGAGGAGAAGCATGAGGGTGGAGGAGTAGCAGCACGAGGGTGGAGGAGTAGCAGCACGAGGGTGGAGGAGTAGCAGCACGAGGGTGGAGGAGTAGCAGCAGGAGGGTGGAGGAGCTGCAGCATCAGGGTGGAGGAGGTGCAGCATGAGGGTGGAGGAGTAGCAGCATAAAGATGGAGGAGCTGCAGCATGAGGGTGGAGGAGGAGCAGCATGAGGGTGGAGGAGCAGCAGCATGAGGGTGGAGGAGTAGCAGCATAAAGATGGAGGAGCTGCAGCATGAGGGAGGAGGAGTAGCAGCATCAGGGTGGAGGAGGTGCAGCATGAGGGTGGAGGAGCTGCAGCATAAAGATGGAGGAGGTGCAGCATGAGGGTGGAGGAGTAGCAGCATCAGGGTGGAGGAGGTGCAGCATGAGGGTGGAGGAGTAGCAGCATGAGGGTGGAGGAGGTGCAGCATGAGGGTGGAGGAGTAGCAGCATGAGGTTGGAGGAGCGGCAGCATGAGGGTGGAGGAGTAGCAGCATAAAGATGGAGGAGGTGCAGCATGAGGGTGGAGGAGCAGCAGCATAAAGATGGAGGAGGTGCAGCATGAGGGTGGAGGAGTAGCAGCACGAGGGTGGAGGAGCGGCAGCACGAGGGTGGAGGAGCTGCAGCATGAGGGTGGAGGAGTAGCAGCATGAGGGTGGAGGAGCTGCAGCATAAGGGTGGAGGAGGTGCAGCATGAGGGTGGAGGAGTAGCAGCATCAGGGTGGAGGAGGTGCAGCATCAGGGTGGAGGAGTAGCAGCACGAGGGTGGAGGAGTAGCAGCACAAGGGGGGAGGAGGAGCAGCATGAGGGTGGAGGAGCTGCAGCATGAAGATGGAGGAGGTGCAGCATGAGGGTGGAGGAGTAGCAGCATGAGGGTGGAGGAGTAGCAGCATGAGGGTGGAGGAGCTGCAGCATGAGGGTGGAGGAGTAGCAGCACGAGGGTGGAGGAGTAGCAGCACGAGGGTGGAGGAGTAGCAGCACGAGGGTGGAGGAGCAGCAGCACGAGGGTGGAGGAGCGGCAGCACGAGGGTGGAGGAGCTGCAGCACGAGGGTGGAGGAGCGGCAGCATGAGGGTGGAGGAGGTGCAGCATGAGGGTGGAGGAGAAGCAGCATCAGGGTGGAGGAGCTGCAGCATGAGGGTGGAGGAGTAGCAGCACGAGGGTGGAGGAGTAGCAGCACAAGGGTGGAGGAGTAGCAGCACGAGGGTGGAGGAGCAGCAGCACGAGGGTGGAGGAGCTGCAGCACGAGGGTGGAGGAGGGGCAGCATGAGGGTGGAGGAGTAGCCGCATGAGGGTGGAGGAGTAGCAGCATAAAGGTGGAGGAGCTGCAGCATGAGGGTGGAGAAGTGCAGCATGAGGGTGGAGGAGTTGCAGCATGAGGGTGGAGGAGGAGCAGCATAAGGGTGGAGGAGGTGCAGCATGAGGGTGGAGGAGTAGCAGCATGAGGGTGGAGGAGTAGCAGCATCAGGGTGGAGGAGGTGCAGCATGAGGGTGGAGGAGTAGCAGCATCAGGGTGGAGGAGGTGCAGCATGAGGGTGGAGGAGTAGCAGCATCAGGGTGGAGGAGGTGCAGCATGAGGGTGGAGGAGGTGCAGCATGAGGGTGGAGGAGGTGCAGCATGAGGGTGGAGGAGTAGCAGCATGAGGGTGGAGGAGTAGCAGCATGAGGGTGGAGGAGGTGCAGCATGAGGGTGGAGGAGTAGCAGCACAAGGGTGGAGGAGGTGCAGCATGAGGGTGGAGGAGGGTGGAGGAGGAGCAGCAGGAGGGTGGAGGAGGAGCAGCAGGAGGGTGGAGGAGGAGCAGCAGGAGGGTGGAGGAGGAGCAGCATGAGGGTGGAGGAGTAGCAGCATCAGGGTGGAGGAGGTGCAGCATGAGGGTGGAGGAGTAGCAGCATCAGGGTTGAGGAGGTGCAGCATGAGGGTGGAGGAGTAGCAGCATCAGGGTGGAGGAGCTGCAGCATGAGGGTGGAGGAGTAGCAGCATCAGGGTGGAGGAGGTGCAGCATGAGGGTGGAGGAGTAGCAGCATGAGGGTGGAGGAGTAGCAGCATAAAGATGGAGGAGGTGCAGCATGAGGGTGGAGGAGTGCAGCATAAAGATGGAGGAGGTGCAGCATGAGGGTGGAGGAGTAGCCGCATGAGGGTGGAGGAGCAGCAGCATGAGGGTGGAGGAGTAGCAGCACGAGGGTGGAGGAGTAGCAGCATGAGGTTGGAGGAGCTGCAGCATGAGGGTGGAGGAGTAGCAGCATGAGGGGGGAGGAGGTGCAGCATGAGGGTGGAGGAGCTGCAGCATAAAGATGGAGGAGGTGCAGCATGAGGGTGGAGGAGCGGCAGCATGAGGGTGGAGGAGTAGCAGCATAAAGATGGAGGAGCTGCAGCATGAGGGTGGAGGAGTAGCAGCACAAGGGTGGAGGAGTAGCAGCACGAGGGTGGAGGAGTAGCAGCATGAGGGTGGAGGAGCTGCAGCATGAGGGTGGAGGAGTAGCAGCACGAGGGTGGAGGAGTAGCAGCACGAGGGTGGAGGAGCGGCAGCATGAGGGTGGAGGAGTAGCAGCATGAGGGTGGAGGAGGTGCAGCATCAGGGTGGAGGAGGAGCAGCATGAGGGTGGAGGAGCTGCAGCATAAAGATGGAGGAGGTGCAGCATGAGGGTGGAGGAGTAGCAGCATAAAGATGGAGGAGCTGCAGCATGAGGGTGGAGGAGTAGCAGCACGAGGGTGGAGGAGTAGCAGCACAGGGTGGAGGAGGTGCAGCATCAGGGTGGAGGAGTAGCAGCATCAGGGTGGAGGAGTAGCAGCATCAGGGTGGAGGAGGTGCAGCATGAGGGTGGAGGAGTAGCAGCACGAGGGTGGAGGAGTAGCAGCACAAGGGTGGAGGAGCAGCAGCACGAGGGTGGAGGAGCTGCAGCACGAGGGTGGAGGAGTAGCAGCATCAGGGTGGAGGAGGTGCAGCACGAGGGTGGAGGAGCAGCAGCACGAGGGTGGAGGAGCTGCAGCACGAGGGTGGAGGAGCGGCAGCACGAGGGTGGAGGTGTAGCAGCACGAGGGTGGAGGAGTAGCAGCACGAGGGTGGAGGAGTAGCAGCATGAAGATGGAGGAGGTGCAGCATGAGGGTGGAGGAGTAGCAGCATAAAGATGGAGGAGGTGCAGCATGAGGGTGGAGGAGCTGCAGCATAAAGATGGAGGAGGTGCAGCATGAGGGTGGAGGAGTAGCCGCATGAGGGTGGAGGAGTAGCAGCATAAAGATGGAGGAGCTGCAGCATGAGGGTGGAGGAGGTGCAGCATGAGGGTGGAGGAGTAGCAGCATCAGGGTGGAGGAGCTGCAGCATCAGGGTGGAGGAGGTGCAGCATCAGGGTGGAGGAGGTGCAGCATGAGGGTGGAGGAGGGTGGAGGAGGTGCAGCATCAGGGTGGAGGAGGTGCAGCATGAGGGTGGAGGAGTAGCAGCATCAGGGTGGAGGAGGTGCAGCATGAGGGTGGAGGAGTAGCAGCATGAGGGTGGAGGAGTAGCAGCATGAGGGTGGAGGAGGTGCAGCATGAGGGTGGAGGAGTAGCAGCATGAGGGTGGAGGAGCTGCAGCATGAGGGTGGAGGAGTTGCAGCATGAGGGTGGAGGAGGTGCAGCATGAGGGTGGAGGAGTAGCAGCATCAGGGTGGAGGAGGTGCAGCATCAGGGTGGAGGAGGTGCAGCATGAGGGTGGAGGAGGAGCAGCATCAGGGTGGAGGAGTAGCAGCATCAGGGTGGAGGAGCTGCAGCATGAGGGTGGAGGAGTAGCAGCATCAGGGTGGAGGAGGTGCAGCATGAGGGTGGAGGAGTAGCAGCATCAGGGTGGAGGAGGTGCAGCATGAGGGTGGAGGAGTAGCAGCATCAGGGTGGAGGAGGTGCAGCATCAGGGTGGAGGAGGTGCAGCATGAGTCTCTTTTCATTTAAAGTTTTGTTCTAAACTTTAATAGCATTAGAAGAACATCTACATTTTGAATGTACGTTCACATTTCAATTAATCGTTTTTCAGGAACTTTGTCTTTTTAAGAGGAATTGATTTCTTTATAAAGCTGCTGTTTTGAATCTTATGCAGGTTTTCTGCCCCCTGGTGGAAGACTTGAGCACTAAATTTGGCCAGTACAAATTTGATTTAGTGTTGTTGCATTCATAAATGATTGTTATAGTAACGTTGGGCAAAAATGTTTCAAATAGAAAACGTGATGATTAGTTCTTGTGTCAGGCTCGGTTTGTCCCTGTACCGTAGTACATGTTGTATGCGCGCACCTACATTCTAGCGGCGCCTCGGAGGGTCTGACTGCAGTTTTATTTTGAAGGAGGTCTTCAGCTGGAGTCTTCCTGTCCCAAACTTGTCTCCTCAGGAATTCTTACAAGAAAGAACTGGCCGTTTTTTCTCCAGTGTTGGGGCGAGGGGTGGATATGTGACACGGTACCGACCGAAGACATCAAACCGCCACTAAAACAAAGATGAGAGTTCAGACTGAGGGGAGAACTCCTCTATGAGCAGAACTCCGAGTCGGTTAGTGACTAGAGAGTCTAAAAGTTGGAGATAACATGAGGCGGAGCGAGCTGAGCTAACTCCCTTCTTCTCGGCCGTGGTTCTTCTGGAGGAAATGGTAAGTCCTCACTACTAGTCCTCACTACTAGTCCTCACTACTAGTCCTCCTGAAGTCCCCTCTTTTAAAAGCTAGCAGCCTGAACCCACCCAGGCCTCCACTGGGATCTGTGGTCCAGTAAAGCTCTGCAGGGCTTCATTAGAACTCTGCTTTAGAGTTTTGTGGTGATTTATCATCAAATCATTTAGTTACATGAGAGTTAAAGCGCTCCTTTGTTAGCTAGTCACCTTTAATCCGTGTTTTTAGCTCTCTGTTAGTTTATTTCTTATTTTCTGAGCATGTAGGTGTTTCAGGCGATCCTGGTGACGTCACATTTCTCCTGGTAGAGCTAGTTAGTGGTGGTTGGTTAGTGCCAGTGTGTTCATCAGGGCCGTGCAGAGACTTTTGGAGGGCCGGTGTAACAACACCCGTTTAAAAGGGGGCTCGTGTTTAAACTGTACAGATACAATCATTTTGCTGCTGTGAAATCAGTATTTTGTCATATTTAAAATATAAATATCATTTAATCTGGTTCTAAATGTATTTTTTATTGAAATAGAGAAAATGTTTTTAAAAAATCCAAATGATAAAAGTCCAAAATGATGTGATATTCTATAGTTTTATATTATATTTTATATAGCATATTAGTCTTTAGTGAAAGTTCTCCAGAAAGGCTGAGGGAAATGAATTTCTTTAAAACAAATGACATGTTTCTTAAAACAATGACCAGAACAACAGACCCATCACACCCCCACCCTGTCAGACCACCACTACTTGTACCGTTTGTAAAATGACAGCTAATGTTTTGTTGTGCAGTAACTAGAGATTACTGCACTGCATACTGGCATCGGATGTATGGGTCAGATACTGTGGTCAAGTAACCTAAAAGAGCACATGTCCCCCCTCTGTTCACTGAACTCCACTGGCTACCTTTAGCTGCCTCATCAAATCCAAGTCTCTAACATTAGCATGCAAAGTCCTGAAAGGAACGGCTCCATCCACTGGAATCCTCTATCAAAGGACTACGTCACGACTATCAGCTAGCAGAGCTACACCACGCTGGGACAGTCCAGACTCTTCTTCCACGATGGTGGAATGACCTACCAAGCTACCAGAACAGGACCGTCCCTGTCCATCTTCAAGAACCTCCTGAAGACCCAGGTCTTCAGAGAACATCTTCTAGACTAGCTCCTACCTTCACTACTCCTCTGGACTCTTCATGCACTTCACTCTATTCTGTTTTCGTTTCCTTCTGTCTCCTCCCTTTCATTCTATTATTGTACTGAATATATATTATGTGTGGCCCAGTAGTACTTGAACTAACTAAAAGTAACAGTAATAGATGAAGAGTAAGGGAAATGCTAACTTTGGTTTAAAAAAAAAACTTTAATAAACACATCAAACAGTTCAAGTTATTTACAGAAGAAACTTAGAGTTTCTGCTTTTTGGCCAAATAGTCCATTGTGCACCTTCAACAGGGCCTCTGGTCTATCATTCTCTGGTCTCCTGATCATCGATTACTTGAAGTTCATTTGACACATTTTCATCAGTTTCCAGCTGCCTCCTCCTCTTCTTGGACTCAGACTGTGGAGTCCGTACAGCAGGTTTTGGTCCCTGTGTTGGGGTAAATGTCTCCTCTTCTGTTGCTGCTGGCTCTTCTTCTGCAGCAGACACCTCGGGTGCTGGCGTGGAGCTTCTGGAGGAATCAGCAGAAGTTCCTAAAATGCCTGATGAGGCCTCTGATTCTGCTGAGGATTCTGTACTCCCAGCTTCTTCACACTAAAAATAAAAACCAGTTGTTAGATTTAGGCCAGAACAGATAGGTAAATATTTGTCATGTGTTGGTTGTGTAACTGTAGACAGCAAATTGCTGGCTGCAAAAAGATTCACCCTATGCTGCAGCTAATAGAAACACAGCCATCTTTGTTTTCTACACCATTTACAGCACTTCCTGGTTATTTTAAATCACCCAAAACACATTTTATTTACGTGGGTTGACACTTGACAGTGAAAGTAAGCATGCCACATGTGATATATTGCCATATTTTACCTATACAAGAAGCCTTGAGATTTGATGGTTTCTCGATGCTTGATGTGTGGCTCCTACCATGATAACATAATGTAAAAAGCAGGGACCTTTGTGCCTCCAGCATCACCACTGCTGCTTTTCAGGGACTTTTTTGCACAAACATATTTGTCCCTCACTCTCTCCACATCTTCTGGCAATTTCTTTCCACAAGTTCCTGGTCAGTTGAGAATCTTTGTATTCCTTCAATGAAGGGTTATACAGGCGCTCGTATTTCCGGACTTCTTCAGCGAGTCTTTTTCACTTGATCCATGATCGATTTCTCGTGTTGGATTTTGGAAATGGAAGCCACTGTGTTGTTTACGAATTTAAAGGAAGTGGCGTAGGGACATGCGGACGTGATGGAAAGAAAGCGGTGTGCTGACCAATTACAGGCAGGCGTTGTCCGTCGCTTTTGATGCATAGTTAGAATTTTAGGCCTGTCTCCGTCAGCCTCTGCGAGCGCCGACGCATAATGGCGTTGCGTCAGTCCGTCCTGACGCAGACACAGAAGTATCAATCAGGCTTTAGTTGTTTGTTAGCCTCAATGGTAACTTCTTGGTTACAGTATCATTTATGAGTCACTTTGGTTATGCAAAGCGTCTGATAAATACATAAACATGTATTCATGAAAGTACTCTGATACTATGGAGCCAATACAGTTTAATGTAGTGTGTAGGGCTGGGTACCAAAACTTGGTACTTCTTAGGTACCGACCGGTACGGGGGAAAAAATGTATTCTTCGGTGCTAAATTTTGGTACTTTTACAGTAAAAGGTCCTTGTAAATGTGCCGCTCCATTTCTCCACCGCCGCTCCCCTTCATGTTACGTGACAGGCGGAGGAGAAGAGCTCGTTTCCTCACACACACACGGAGGGAAGGGGCGGTGCCCTCTCTGTTGTTGTCGTCTCAACAGCAGTTCTGCAAGCTAAATGAGATTCGGGTTAAAAATTCTGAAAAAATCTTAAATTTGGCTGCATTTTGGAAAGGTAAATGGGAACAGAGCAAAATGCAACATATGCAATGAGATTTGTGCCGCGAAAAACAGGAATACCAGAAATTAGTCAGAGCAACTCATCGCGCATGGAATCAATGTCTCCGACTGCAATAAAACAAAACAGACCCAAGTTTGCAGCCTTGATCCTCTGCTGCATTAACAAAAACACAGGAGATGTGAGAGGGAGAAGACGACATCAGTGGCATAACAGGAAGTTCCCGAGGCAATCAATAAATAATAATCAAAGCATAAATATGACATAAAACGATGTTCTTTTGGTTTAATTTAAAAAAGTCTTTTAGTACTTTATTTTCTCTAAGAATTATTCATATAGGTACAGAAAAAGGTATTGTTAAGGTACCAGTATTGAAAACCAGGTATTGTTAAAGTAGAAGTATTGAAAACTATTTAACGGTACCCAGCCCTAGTAGCGTGACTCTCAGTTGAGCTGCAGCGAGAGACAACAGCAGCTAACTGGAGCTAACTCTGGAGCAGATGGAGTCAAAGTACTTATGTAGTAGTTTTAGTAGTAGTAGTTATGGAGCAGTATGCATACACACAGTACAGCATGTCGTTTGTGCATTTATTGTTGATCTAAAAGTAATTTTCCTACACTAGGTCTCAACTAGCTGAGAGGTTTGGTGTGAAGGTTTTAGGATGTGAATCAACTCCTGATTCAGTCCATTCCAAGTCTTTGATTCAGAATCGATTCAAACCGACTCACAGCTGATTCACTGTCGATACTCTTTTAGTAGCAAAGGCTGCCAGTTCCAGAATGAAATACTTCCTCTATAAGTTAGAAAGAGCTATGAGAGATTGGTAAATTACTTTCAAGAAAACTTATGTTTAATAAAAGGCAGGTTTATAAGGTACTATCAAAGTGATTCTAAAACTGTAAACACACAGAGACAAAGAGGTAGGGCAGACAATATAGAAAAAATGCATATCGATTAAAAAAAAATTATTGATTCATATCAATAATTATTAACAACTATGAAAAAGTGTAGAAAATATATTTTAAGCCCTGGCCACTTAATGACGAATGAGCTACATTTAATAAATAACACACCAACTTTTTAAATCAAACTTTTTATCAAAAGGCTACAGAGTTTGTTCAGTTACTTCCAGTCTAGAGAGAAATGGAATGCAGCCAGAACTGGGATCAGCAGGTCAGAGTTTGACTGGAACCAGAACCAGGATCGGACTGATGAGTGGATTTTGTGGATTTCTTGATGTTCTTTCGTACAGACAAGTCCAGTTTTCCCTGTGGTAATTAACCATTTCATATAGAATCAGTTTATTTGTGTTCTGTGTAAATCAGCTCTAACCAATCAGCACTGGATGCATTCAAACCTCACTGGAACAAAACATGATGACATCATCACAGAGCAGCATCCCGTTTAGGACTACATGTTGTGATGTTTAATAAGCCGTCTGTCAGAAAATGGGTTGATCTGTGTCTCGTTACAGATGGAGGGATCAAAGGAACGACAGAGGGAGGAGAAGGAGAGTAATGAGGCAGAAGATGACACAAGGAGTGATGATGAAGAGGCGGATGGGAACTCTGAGCGGGCCGTGCTGGACTGGCAGGAAGGCTATGACCAGGACAATCTGGGCCTACCCATCATGCACTGGGAGGCACTGAGCCTGCACATTGCTGAGCTGGAGAAGCAGGAAGAGGAAAAAAAGTCAAAGGTCAGAGGTCAAACTGAAATCATGTTCTCTATATGGGCACTGATAAATGAATCGATGAAAACGAGTGATTCTACCAGAGTCTGGACTCAAAGCAGACAGAGGACACTTGTGTTGGGCTGGAGATGAGTGGTGTCTGTGACCACCTGTCAGCCCGTAACAGGTAGACTGACTGATTACCAGACTGAATCAGATGCTGATGCTGAAAAAACAGATTCCTGGGCCTGTGAACACCTGCCAATGTCGTCAGTTCCTGGCAGGTAACATCTGTTCTCAGGCTGTGGCGTTGGAGTTTCTCTGTTCTAGAAACTGCTGAAGCCTGGGTCCCACAGGAGGAGTGAGCGCTGCTCCGTGGTAGCGCCGCTTCTGAGGCGAGTTTTCGAGTCCCCCTAGAAGCGGAGCGCCGTTGGACGCAGCTTGCAAAATCACGCGATAGTTACAATAACTCGCGGGAACTGAGAACAGGAAGTATGAAGCGCGTCTGTTTGCTCAGAACTACCATGGTGTTTTGTGGGATTCTCTTTTAATTCTTCAACAACGGGTCAGTGAGATTTTTATTGGAATAGTCTGTTTCCAAAAGCTCAGTTACATAAATATTCCAGAGTGAAACGCTCCTCGTCCACGTACTGCTGGCTGTTTATGTTTGCTGTACCAGTAGCAGTTCAGTGTATTGTGGTAATTTCTGCATCATAAAGTTTTCCACAATGTCATGAGACACGCGTCTCAGCCGCGCCTCGGCTCAGAAATAGAACTGTCGCGTATCTTTAGCGCCGTGGAGCGGACCAGTGCATCTGGGACGTGACGTGGCGGACCTAGGGGGACTACTTTATCTGATTCAAAATCACGGCTCAAGCGCTACTTGGTGTAGCGCAGATGTCTTGTGTGAGACCCAGGCTTTAATGAATCATCTAATGCTGGGCTTACACCTAACGATTTTCACGGTCGCAGACTAAAGACTGGCAGTCTTTAGGAATCTTATCGGAGTCTCTGCGCGCTCCCGTCGTCGCGGTCGTTAGATGTAAGGGGATAATCTGCAGTCGGCGACCCGATTTATGCCAGTCTTTCTCCAGTCTTTCATATCCAACCTGCTAGATATTTTTTGTAGTCGGAGCGTAGTCGGAGTGACGTACAACAAGCAAGAACCAATAGGATTCGTTCTCACTGCAGAACCAGGAAGCCCTGTCAGTCATAACCCAACAAAACAAGACCTTGCTGTCCCGTTTATGCAGCCAAGATCGTGCCCATATTCTCTGACGCTTTCTCTTCTTTTTCTTTTCACTACAAACGACTGCAGTGGCAAAAGCTAAAGTAGCTAAAAGCTGCTTCTCCTCCATTTTTAACTTCTGCAGAGTGTAATAACTTGGGAACTGAACTTACCTGTTATTATATCCATAACAGCAAATAACTGAGAACCAGCGTTCATCTTGGGAAACTTTATTGACAACACAAAACCCGGACATTCTCCGTCACAACAGGAAAAACTCGGATAATAAAATCACCACTAGATGGCGCTGTGTAACCACAAATAAAATAGAATTGCCCAGCAGAACAAATATACTCTCTTTATATCAACATAATATAGTATCACTATCTCACACAGAGCATGATGGGAGGAATTTTGCGGGAATGAAATCCTGACACAATCTAGTTGCAGTCTTGTAATTAGTGTTCCTACAAGATTCAGTCTTTATAAAATCTTTAGTCTGAGACTAGTCGACTGTTAACCCGAGTCTTTAGATGTGAGCTGATAATCTTTTAGAGTCTTTTCAAAATCTTGTCAAAGTCTTTAGGTGTAAGCCCAGCGTTAGAGAGGGTTGGGCAGTTCATGAGCCAATGGTTGTGATTAGCATTTGAATCGCACACCACCATGTTAGGCTTTTACAAGGAAAAGCTGCCATTGACTGAATCTGTATTGATGTAAATTTGTCACCATCATTCTGGCTCATATTTTTGACAGTCTGTGTAACCCTCCACCCCTTATGCTGCTTGTAGTGCCGCTCCCACTCCCCCACCCCAAAATAAGACAGACAAAAACTCTCTAATGAGCTGTATTGAATGCATACACACTGCAACACGTACCTACATGTTTTTGTATTGGTCCAAATGTTCAACAAGAAACACGCTCATTTAAAATAGAATTTGAAGCATCCACTCTAGAGAGTCTCAGTTTGACTGGTAGGCAGCCTTCTATCAGACTCAGATCCAGAACACAGCAGCTGGTGATGTGTAGTGAACTCCAGACAGTGCTGTGAAGCACCCCACACAAGTCACTGAGTTTCAGGCCGCGAGATGAGGGTCGACTCACAATCCACCCAAATATGTCCTCCAGGTCCGCCGTGACAGCCGCCTAGAGCTCCAGCTCCTCTGTTTTTAAGTAGGGAT
The DNA here is from genome assembly GCA_006937965.1 of Callopanchax toddi. Lineage (NCBI taxonomy): Eukaryota > Metazoa > Chordata > Actinopteri > Cyprinodontiformes > Nothobranchiidae > Callopanchax > Callopanchax toddi. Next base: position 1,862,996 of record SSNR01000085.1, read on the forward strand.
GTCCCGATCCGATCACACCATCAGACGAATGTACCGACCATCAGCTACAGGCTGAGCCTATCAGCTGTTGTTTTTTAGAGGTAATTTTTAATAACAATGCTTTGAAGTCAAAAGGCTCAGCCCATGTAGAAAAAATAAATAATGCTGTTTTAAATGTTAAACTCCTCCTGCCTCCAAGAGCAGCAATGATTTATTGACTCAAACTTCTAACAGACAGAAATAATCTTCATTGACGTAAATACTAACCACGGTGGTGGGGAGGGAAACAATCAGAGACTGGCTTTTTGCCAGTGTAACCGTGTTTACAGGTCGGTGTTACTCTACTGGTGCTGCTGGAGGAATATTCAGCGAGTCAGAACACGGTCCAGTGTTTATCTGTCTGACAGATTCAGCTCAGTCTGAAACAACTAATACAAAATTAAACTAAAACTAAAATCAGAATAAAAATACCTCCTTCAGTGAACACGTGGTTCCATTAAATAAATCTCTGCTGCAGTTTGAAGTCTTTCTGAGTGATTTGGTGACGGAGCAGCAGCGGCTGATAGCTCTGTGTTGGCTTAGCATCCTCAGCAGGAGTGAGGAAGGAGAGAGATCAACAGGTGGATTGGGTCAGTTTCTGCAGTGATGGATACTAAACTGGTCTGTAGTGGTGAAGAAGGATTTATCTGTCAGTCTACGTCCCAGTCCTCACTTATGGCCATGAGGTTTGGGTAATGACTGAAAGAACGAGCTGAAATGAGTTTCTTCCAGTGGGTGACCGGGCTCAGCCTTAGAGAAAGGGTGAGGAGCTCACACATCTGGCAGAGACTTGGAGTAGAACAATGGCCCCCCAAAATTGAGAGGAACAAGCTGAGGTGGTTTTGGCATCTGTTCAGAAGGCCTACTGGATACCTCCCTGGAGAGGTGTGTCGAGCATGGCCTGGTGGCAGGAGGCCCCTGGGTTGACCCAGAACGGGAACTGAAGTGAGTACATCCCCAGGCTGGCCTAGGAATGGCTCAGCCTGCTGCTGGAGGAGCCTGGGAAGAAGGCACTGTAACTGAAATGTCTCCAAATAGGAGACCTTCAGTATTTTTAATCACGAGGACACTCTATTCTCCTCACCTGTCTCTCTCAGCCACTGTGACGCTCGCTAAGCTAACTCGGGTGTTTGCCATGCAAGGAAGCATTTATCTAACGTAAAGAGATCCATCAGATCCATCTAATGTAAAGGGTTCCATCAGGTTCATCTAATGTAAAGGGATCCATCAGATCCATCTAATGTAAAGGGTTCCATCAGATCCATCTGACGTAAAGGGATCCATCAGATCCATCTGACGTAACGGGATCCGTCAGATCCATCTAATGTAAAGGGTTCCGTCAGATACATCTAATGTAAAGGGTTCCATCAAATCCATCTAACATAAAGGGTTCCATCAGATCCATCTAATGTAAAGGGATCCATCTAATGTAAAGGGATCCATCAGATCCATCTAATGTAAAGGGATCCGTCAGATCCATCTAACGTAAAGGGTTCCATCAGATCCATCTGACGTAAAGGGATCCGTCAGATCCATCTAATGTAAAGGGTTCCGTCAGATCCATCTAACGTAAAGGGATTCATCAGATCCATCTGACGTAAAGGGTTCCATCAGATCCATCTGGCGTAAAGGGATCCGTCAGATCCATCTAATGTAAAGGGTTCCGTCAGATCCATCTAACGTAAAGGGATCCACCAGATCCATCTAATGTAAAGGGTTCCATCAGATCCATCTGACGTAAAGGGATCCATCAGATCCATCTAATGTAAAGGGTTCCATCAGATCCATGTAATGTAAAGGGTTCCGTCAGATCCATCTAATGTAAAGGGTTCCATCAGATCCATCTGACGTAAAGGGTTCCGTCAGATCCATCTGACGTAAAGGGATCCATCAGATCCATCTAATGTAAAGGGTTCCATCAGATCCATCTAACGTAAAGGGATCCGTCAGATCCATCTGACGTAAAGGGATCTGTCGGATCTATCTGACGTAAAGGGATCCATCAGATCCATCTAATGTAAAGGGATCCATCAGATCCATCTAACGTAAAGGGATCCATCAGATCCATCTAATGTAAAGGGTTCCATCAGATCCATCTAACGTAAAGGGATCCATCAGATCCATCTAACGTAAAGGGATCCGTCAGATCCATCTAACGTAAAGGGATCCGTCAGATCCATCTAACGTAAAGGGATCCATCAGATCCATCTAACGTAAAGGGATCCATCTGATGTAAAGGGATCCATCAGATTCATCTAATGTAAAGGGATCCATCAGATCCATCTAATGTAAAGGGATCCATCAGATCCATCTAACGTAAAGGGATCCATCAGATCCATCTGACGTAAAGGGATCCATCAGATCCATCTAATGTAAAGGGATCCATCTGACGTAAAGGGATCCATCAGATCCATCTAATGTAAAGGGATCCATCTGATGTAAAGGGATCCATCAGATCCATCTAACGTAAAGGGATCCGTCAGATCCATCTAACGTAAAGGGTTCTGTCAGATCCATCTAACGTAAAGGGATTCTTCTAATGTAAAGGGATCCATCAGATCCATCTACCGTAAAGGGATCCGTCAGATCCATCTAACGTAAAGGGTTCCGTCAGATCCATCTAACGTAAAGGGATCCATCAGATCCATCTAACGTAAAGGGATCCGTCAGATCCATCTAACGTAAAGGGTTCCGTCAGATCCATCTAACGTAAAGGGATCCATCAGATCCATCTAATGTAAAGGGTTCCGTCAGATCCATCTAACGTAAAGGGATTCTTCTAATGTAAAGGGATCCATCAGATCCATCTACCGTAAAGGGATCCATCAGATCCATCTACTGTAAAGGGATTCATCAGATCCATCTAATGTAAAGGGTTCCGTCAGATCATTCTAACGTAAAGGGATTCTTCTAACGTAAAGGGATCCATTTGATTGGTCTAATATTTCAAGCTTCTGTGTGGTTGACAAAACATCTACATATAAGAGTGAATGTATAGCATGTATGCAAACATGTGAGCTGTAACTCATGGCTGCTCTGCTCTTTCAGGCTGGAGCCCGTTTGGAGCGATCCAGAACCCCCGTGAGCTGGACTGAGGACAAGAGGAAGAGAGCAGAGAGCTGGGAGGACGGGAGCGATGCCTGCAACAGCCATGTGCTGGCACTCACCTCTCGGTACAAACACTGAACACACCCACAGTTAATGAAGCAGCATTCTTCTGACAGCTGAACAACAGAGGGCACAAAAAATCCCACATTAGAGAGGCTCAAAGTGCTGTGGTATGGTGGAACAAAACATGAATGACATGAGAGTCTGTTAACAGCAGCAGTGCATCATCACTCAGATACAGAAATGCTCAGAATGATGCTGAAGTTCAGACAGATCTGCTTTGAGGAATGTGAGGGTGTTTTAGGACACTAGTTTGTAGACAAAGCATGTGATTATTGGTAACCTGTCCACTGAAGGACAGTTTGTCCTCTCTGTGGCAGTATTGACAGGAGTTTTGTCCGTTTAAAATGCTGTTTTATCTTTCTAATTGTGTTATTGTTGGCATCTTTGTTTGATTCAACAACATAAGAAATGAGAAGAATTTGTGTTTTTGCAGAAAATTGAGAAAATTTGCATGCAGACACGAAGATGTCTGTTATTTGTCGACACAATGCTGAGTCATTCTTTTAGTTTAGTTTAGATTTTTAAGCTTGAATGATAAACAGCTCAGCAAACTGCAAACATTTATCTGAAAACTGTCACATTACAATAAGACAAATGAACCATAGAACAGCCAAAACACAAAGAAAACACCATCAGGTTAAAGACATTCTAATTAGAGTACAATGAACTCTGTCATCTGGACTGAGCGATGGTTTTATGGCTTCCTTCACCCAGAGAAGAGCTCAGCAGCTTTCACGTCCTGGTGAAAGACAGATTAAGAATGTGGACTGTTGTGTGTCCTAGCTTACAGACACAGATGAACCTCCAGCTCTGCTTCATCAACAACAGTGAAAGTGAAGAGGAAGACGAGGAGGAAAATAAAGGAAATGCCTGCATCAGCTCCCGGGTAATCATTTAAATTTGGGATGTAAAAGCAGACATGTTGCAGAGTAAACGACTAGTTTAAGCTCACGTTGTTGTCCTGTTTGTTCCTGACAGAGAGGAAAGGATTGTATCCATAAGAACATTCAGCATCCAGCCAAGCCAGATGCTCCAAAACCCAGAAGCTTCAGGAGCGCTCTGAGGAAGCTCCGAGAACGACTGAGGACGGATCACAACCCCCGGGTGAGACCAGTGTCCAGACAGGGAGCTGACCTCGTCATACTGACACAGTACAGCTTTCTTTGCACTAATTTAATTAACAGATGTGTCTCCTCTGCTAAACTGTGTGTCAGTAAGAAGGTAATTCAGTAATAAAAACGTTGGCTACGTACCGTAACCCCAGATTCAAGAGTATAGCCCTTTAAGGCTTGTCACTATTGAAAGGGCTGTAGATCTTAGATCTAGATACAGTAAGTGTCGCAGTAGAATCGTGAGATTTTACTGTAGGATTAGAGCTCTTTGTGGGATGTAAATGTTTTATTTCAAAACAATCAACATTATCGCTTGAAGAAATGCACACAGCTTCCTCTTCTGAGGGCGGACGGTTGTGCTGGAAAAAGCCTCCATGGATGATGGAAGGAGACAGCAGGAGGAGGTGCTCTGAAAGAGGCTGCAGAAGCTGACGATCTCTGCTGCTGCAGCCTCTGGTCTCTGCGTCCGTGAGCAGGTGGATGAGAGGAGCAGTTTTCGTGGAGCGGCCGCGTCACATGCTTTTTACCTTCTCCAGCTTATCAACTGATTTCAACAGCTGATCCAATGTGAGCTGAAAATGGGGGGCCGAACAGTCCGTCTGGGCTGATTGGGCCTTCCAGCAGCTCTTTCTTCAGATCTTCCGGGATGGAGGATGAGAGGCGTAGCCAGATGTACCGCTGCTCCAAAGTCTGCCAGGCGGCAACCGCAGAAAAAGCGCAGAGGTTTGGGATGGTGTCAGCTGCGCTGCAAATGTCCTCTTTGACCTCAGATGGGAGGTTGAGCCCCTCCGTCTGTTTGGAGATGACAGAAGCAAGCAGGGCAGCGTTGTTGGTCCCAGCAGCCATCTGGAACGCGCGCTGGTGAGCACGGTCGGTGAATCTGGCAGTGAGCTGGTCTCCAGGGGAAGGGGGCACAGGTCGCCGTCTAGCTAACCGCCCTGACCCCAAACACTGTCACAGTTGGGTACCAGAGGAGGGACAGAGGGAAAGCCCACCTCCATGAGCCCTTCCATCCTTTTTTTTTTTTAGAGCCCTTCCATCCTAGTGATGAGAGTGTAGGTAGAGACCGGAGCCTTCAGCTTGAAGGGCTCAGCTGCTGCCCGCTCAGATATGTTGAAACCGCGGGAAAACAAGGCCCGATTGAGTCTCTTCGGCGAGCCTGAGAGACCGTGAATCTTCCTGCCAGGTCATCGGGTGGAGGGAGGGGGTGAGCTGTAGGAACAGCCAATTTCTTGAAGCTCGCCGCCTTCCGGATGATGGTGGGGAGTGCTTGAACCAGTGCGCCGAAAGCTGGGAGAGGTGTAGTCACCGACTTTGCGACACTGGAGAAAACTGGGCAGCCGCCGGGCGGTGGCAGGGCCGACTCCAGCCCTCCCGACTGGGAGGGGGAGCAGGACTGCCTGAAGAAACCTCGTCGTGAGGCCCACACCGCAGGTGGGCGTGGACTAAAGTTTCAGTGGCGCGACAGGGGATTAGCCAATAGCGATAAGCCTTAAAGGGCGAAGCCTATATGAAATAGAACTGTGAGCTTGAAGGTTAAAAGTGAGCAATTGGGTCTATGATTTGTGAACCTGCACAAAAATGTAAACTTGTAGGTCTAAATGTGTACTTTATTAAAAAAGTTACGTGTGTGAAAGTAATCTAAAGAAACAGAAAATTACAAAGCCCAGTTAGCTCTCAACCAGCCCAGTTAGCTCTCAACCAGCCCAGTTAGCTCTCAACCAGCCCAGTTAGCTCTCTCACAGCCCAGTTAGCTCTCAACCAGCCCAGTTAGCTCTCTCACAGCCCAGTTAGCTCTCAACCAGCCCAGTTAGCTCTCTCACAGCCCAGTTAGCTCTCAACCATCCCAGTTAGCTCTCAACCATCCCAGTTAGCTTTCAACCATCCCAGTTAGCTCTCTCACAGCCCAGTTAGCTTTCAACCAGCCCAGTTAGCTCTCAACCAGCCCAGTTAGCTCTCAACCAGCCCAGTTAGCTCTCAACCATCCCAGTTAGCTTTCAACCATCCCAGTTAGCTCTCTCACAGCCCAGTTAGCTTTCAACCAGCCCAGTTAGCTCTTAACCAGCCCAGTTAGCTTTCATCCAGCCCAGTTAGCTTTCAACCAGCCCAGTTAGCTCTCTCACAGCCCAGTTATCTCTCAACCAGCCCAGTTAGCTCTGTCACAGCCCAGTTAGCTCTCAACCAGCCCAGTTAGCTCTCAACCATCCCAGTTAGCTCTCAACCAGCCCAGTTAGCTCTCTCACAGCCCAGTTAGCTCTCAACCAGCCCAGTTAGCTCTCAACCAGCCCAGTTAGCTTTCAACCAGCCCAGTTAGCTCTCTCACAGCCCAGTTAGCTCTCAACCATCCCAGTTAGCTCTCAACCATCCCAGTTAGCTCTCAACCAGCCCAGTTAGCTCTCAACCAGCCCAGTTAGCTCTCTCACAGCCCAGTTAGCTCTCTCACAGCCCAGTTAGCTCTCAACCAGCCCAGTTAGCTCTCAACCAGCCCAGTTAGCTCTCAACCAGCCCAGTTAGCTCTCAACCATCCCAGTTAGCTCTCAACCAGCCCAGTTAGCTCTCTCACAGCCCAGTTAGCTCTCTCACAGCCCAGTTAGCTCTCTCACAGCCCAGTTAGCTCTCAACCAGCCCAGTTAGCTTTCAACCAGCCCAGTTAGGTCTCAACCAGCCCAGTTAGCTCTCAACCAGCCCAGTTAGGTCTCAACCAGCCCAGTTAGGTCTCAACCAGCCCAGTTAGGTCTCAACCAGCCCAGTTAGCTTTCAACCATCCCAGTTAGCTTTCAACCAGCCCAGTTAGCTCTCAACCAGCCCAGTTAGCTCTCTCACAGCCCAGTTAGCTCTCTCACAGCCCAGTTAGCTCTCAACCAGCCCAGTTAGCTCTCAACCAGCCCAGTTAGCTCTCAACCAGCCCAGTTAGGTCTCAACCAGCCCAGTTAGCTCTCAACCATCCCAGTTAGCTCTCAACCATCCCAGTTAGCTCTCAACCAGCCCAGTTAGCTCTCAACCATCCCAGTTAGCTCTCAACCAGCCCAGTTAGCTCTGACACAGCCCAGTTAGCTCTCAACCAGCCCAGTTAGGTCTCAACCAGCCCAGTTAGCTCTCAACCATCCCAGTTAGCTCTCAACCATCCCAGTTAGCTCTCAACCATCCCAGTTAGCTCTCAACCAGCCCAGTTAGGTCTCAACCAGCCCCGTTAGGTCTCAACCAGCCCAGTTAGGTCTCAACCAGCCCAGTTAGGTCTCAACCAGCCCAGTTAGCTCTCAACCAGCCCAGTTAGCTCTCAACCAGCCCAGTTAGCTCTCAACCAGCCCAGTTAGCTCTCAACCAGCCCAGTTAGCTCTCTCACAGCCCAGTTAGCTCTCAACCAGCCCAGTTAGCTCTCTCACAGCCCAGTTAGCTCTCAACCAGCCCAGTTAGCTCTCAACCAGTCCAGTTAGCTTTCAACCATCCCAGTTAGCTTTCAACCAGCCCAGTTAGCTCTCAACCAGCCCAGTTAGCTCTGTCACAGCCCAGTTAGCTCTCAACCAGCCCAGTTAGGTCTCAACCAGCCCAGTTAGCTCTCAACCAGCCCAGTTAGCTCTCAACCAGCCCAGTTAGGTCTCAACCAGCCCAGTTAGCTCTCAACCATCCCAGTTAGCTCTCAACCAGCCCAGTTAGCTCTCAACCATCCCAGTTAGCTCTCAACCAGCCCAGTTAGCTCTCTCACAGCCCAGTTAGCTCTCAACCAGCCCTGTTAGCTCTCAACCATCCCAGTTAGCTCTCAACCATCCCAGTTAGCTTTCAACCATCCCAGTTAGCTCTCAACCAGCCCAGTTAGATTTCAACCAGCCCAGTTAGCTCTCTCACAGCCCAGTTAGCTCTCTCACAGCCCAGTTAGGTCTCAACCAGCCCAGTTAGCTCTCTCACAGCCCAGTTAGGTCTCAACCAGCCCAGTTAGCTCTCAACCAGCCCAGTTAGGTCTCAACCATCCCAGTTAGCTTTCAACCATCCCAGTTAGCTCTCAACCAGCCCAGTTAGCTCTCTCCCAGCCCAGTTAGCTCTCAACCAGCCCTGTTAGCTCTCAACCATCCCAGTTAGCTCTCAACCAGCCCAGTTAGCTCTCTCACAGCCCAGTTAGGTCTCAACCAGCCCAGTTAGCTCTCAACCAGTCCAGTTAGCTTTCAACCATCCCAGTTAGCTTTCAACCATCCCAGTTAGCTCTCAACCATCCCAGTTAGCTCTCAACCAGCCCAGTTAGCTCTCAACCAGCCCAGTTAGCTCTCTCACAGCCCAGTTAGCTCTCAACCAGCCCAGTTAGCTCTCTCACAGCCCAGTTAGCTCTCAACCAGCCCAGTTAGCTCTCAACCATCCCAGTTAGCTCTCAACCAGCCCAGTTAGCTCTCAACCATCCCAGTTAGCTCTCAACCATCCCAGTTAGCTCTCAACCAGCCCAGTTAGCTCTCTCACAGCCCAGTTAGCTCTCAACCAGCCCAGTTAGCTCTCTCACAGCCCAGTTAGCTCTCAACCAGCCCAGTTAGCTCTCAACCAGCCCAGTTAGCTCTCAACCATCCCAGTTAGCTCTCAACCATCCCAGTTAGCTCTCAACCATCCCAGTTAGCTCTCAACCAGCCCAGTTAGCTCTCAACCATCCCAGTTAGCTCTCAACCAGCCCAGTTAGCTCTCAACCAGCCCAGTTAGGTCTCAACTATCCCAGTTAGCTCTCAACCATCCCAGTTAGCTCTCAACCAGCCCAGTTAGGTCTCAACCAGCCCAGTTAGCTCTCAACCAGCCCAGTTAGGTCTCAACCAGCCCAGTTAGGTCTCAACCAGCCCAGTTAGGTCTCAACCATCCCAGTTAGGTCTCAACCAGCCCAGTTAGGTCTCAACCATCCCAGTTAGGTCTCAACCAGCCCAGTTAGGTCTCAACCATCCCAGTTAGGTCTCTCACAGTCCTCCTCCTGTACATATCTCAGTTGGGTACTGGTGTGGACTAAACCAGTATCACTCTAACAATAAACTTATTCAATTGAAATTGAATTGAATCTCATCAGGAGACCTGACGCTGTCATGATGTTACCAGCAGGTGGAGCCACTGAGAACCATTTAGAGCTGCTGCTGTGACCTTTAGCTACCTGGACTCACCTGAGGCCTCGGGTATCAGGTTACATTTACTGGTGACTTCAGATGAAGCCTCATCTTCATCAGATGATGAAGCTTCCTTTAGTTCCAGCACATCAACCATTCTACAGGATGTGTTTTACCACTGAGGCCTGATGTGATTTAATGTGTTCCTGTTTTTCTTTTGAGCAGAATGATCTCAATTCAGACTTGTTTGCAACAATTTTTTAAAAAGGTTGTGACGATTGTACCGCATTTGATCTGGGACATAATCTGCATAAAAACAAGCGCTCCCTGTTGTTAATGTTAAAATGATTCAAAGGTCGTGTACGTCAGAGAAGACAAGAGACATTTATTGTTTTTATGTTCAGTGTCAGCTGTTAGGAAGTTGATGTGCAGGTAATAAGTGTAATAAATATTTATATTGGGAAAAAGTCATGAGAGAATCGTGATCTCAATTCTAAGAAGAAGAAAAAATCGTGATTCTCATTTGATCCAGAATCGTGCAGCCCTCAGTCCTACCATCTAGTCCCTGAGATAACTGGTTCAGAGTTGGTGGTCTGTAGGTGAAATCTGACTAGGTTCATCACAGCTTCTGGGGCAAAAAGGACTCATCAAAAAAGTTCTCGTGGTTTAGTTTTTTGTTTATGAGGGATAAAGTGGCCTGATAATAGGTTTGTAAAATGTTGACCCTTGTTGTCTCCTCAGACTGCAGCTGGTAGAGAACCAACAGTCCAGAGGAAACATCTGGAGCTCTGTGACTTAGAGAACTCGTGTGTGAAGGACCTGAATGCCCTCTGTGCCTCCCTCAGCCAGGACATCCAAGGTAGACCTCTGCTTTAGGTTGGGCTCAAACCCAAAACCCAAAATGACTTCTTTTACTGCCTTCAATGCATTTTAATTTTTATCTGAGAAATTAAGTAAAAATAAAAAAACGGTAACCTTTCAAAAACCTGCTATGATCAACATGTCCTGACTTGGTGAGGATCTCCACCATCATCAGTCTGTGAGGTGCTGTAATAAGCTATACTTTCTTTCTGTGTGTCTGTCAGAGCGCAGCTCTGAGCTGGTGAGTCGGCTCCACGTTCGAGACCAGCTGAGGACAGAGCAGGATGCCATGCTGCTGGAGGTGCAGGATCTGATGTCCCTGTGAAGTTTCTGGTCCCTCAGCTGAGCTTCACCTGTCAGGAATCTTAAGTGTTCCTCACAAGAACATTTCAACAAAGGCTGCAGTGAGTTGGCTACCACAGGGACGTTGGGCTACCACAGGGACGTAGGCTACAACAGGGACGTAGGCTACAACAGGGACGTTGGCTACCACAGGGACGTTGGCTACCACAGGGACGTTGGCTACCACAGGGACGTAGGCTACCACAGGGACGTAGGCTACAACAGGGACGTAGGCTACAACAGGGACGTTGGCTACCACAGGGACGTTGGGCTACCACAGGGACGTTGGGCTACCACAGGGACGTTGGGCTACCACAGGGACGTTGGGCTACCACAGGGACGTTGGGCTACCACAGGGACGTTTGGCTACCACAGGGACGTTTGGCTACCACAGGGACGTTGGGCTACCACAGGGACGTTGGGCTACCACAGGGACGTTGGGCTACCACAGGGACGTTGGGCTACCACAGGGACGTTGGGCTACCACAGGGACGTTTGGCTACCACAGGGACGTTTGGCTACCACAGGGACGTTTGGCTACCACAGGGACGTTTGGCTACCACAGGGACGTTTGGCTACCACAGGGACGTTGGCTACCACAGGGACGTTGGGCTACCACAGGGACGTTGGCTACCACAGGGACTTTGGCAACCACAGGGACGTTGGCTACCACAGGGACGTTGGGCTACCACAGGGACGTTGGCTACCACAGGGACGTTTGGCTACCACAGGGACGTTTGGCTACCACAGGGACGTTGGGCTACCACAGGGACGTTGGACTACCACAGGGACGTTTAGCTACCACAGGGACGTTGGACTACCACAGGGACGTTTAGCTACCACATGGACGTTTGGCTCCCACAGGGACGTTTGGCTACCACAGGGACGTTTAGCTACTAGGGCAGCAGATAGCCACCAGTGCTAGTAGTGCTAGCAAACAGAGTAGCATTAGCTAACATTCCTCTGGTAGTCTTTAGTCCTTCAGGTGGAGAGATAACATGGAGTTTGTCCTAAAAGCTTCCAGCGCTCTGAACGAGGTTTAACGTGTTTTTATTATGTGGCATGAGGGGTTATTGTCATGTCTTTAAAATTAGAAATACTGTAAAAACAACGCCACCTGGGGGATTTCACCCCAGGAAGTACTTTAAAACCAGTTAAAAAGACACACAGGTTTATTTTTGCCCAAGAAGCAGAGAGCCGTGGTTCCATCCATAAAAATCATATTTATTAACATAAAAACATCATTAAAAATATTAAGACTAATTTAAAACGAATTAAAATGAATTAAAACTGCTGCAGTGGGGACTTACCAGTGGGCCAGCTGGAACAGCAGCATCTCACCCAAATCACCTGTGCAGAACACACACACACACACACACACACACACACACACACACACACACACACACACACACACACAGTAGAACAACAAACCAGGACACGACACAAACCCCGGTGCCACTGCGACAGAGGGCCCAGCGCCTTGGAGGAAGCCCCACTGCAGAGAACGGAAAACAAAGTTAAAACCATTGAACCAGGTAACGTTGTTGGCAATGCTAGATCTTTTCCATTGGATAATTGTCTCGGGAGTGCTGTACAGTCTATTCACTTCTGGTCCATCGCCAGTCCTGTACCCCCCTCGCTCCCAGCCCAGGGAGCGGGCACAGGAGGAAAACGCTGCACCCCGTGTAGATCATCCCCGTGTCCTCATGGAAGCTGGAGCTCGTGTCCCCGCTGCTCGCTCAGGTACTATCCAACCTCCCGTCTGTTTCGGCTGCCAGGCAGGTCTACAGTCTCGAGAGCCGCTGTCGGTACAGCGGCACCGCTGCTGCGGTGGCGACCACGCCCACCTCAGTCACCGCCGTAGGTAAACTGTTAAATGACGACAGTTGAAATATGTCGACCCAGTCTGTGATTTCTTCTGGCTGGACTTCTTTTTATAGGGGGCTGCACCTGAGGCTGATTAAGCCAATCAGACCAAATGTGGCAGTGCATGGAGGGATTTACTCCATCCTGCCACGATTATTTCCGTTTCCTTCTTTTAAAAGCACTAACAGTCACGATAACAGATGTGAAGCTGTGGTGTTGGTGAGAGGCCTGGTTTTAGGATGTTAGCCGACATGAGCTCAGACTGTACTCTCAGCTAGCTTACTGATTAAAGCTGGAAGAGAAGCTGCGACCCCTTGGATGTCACGGCAGCGTTCTGAATAGTTCTTGTGGTCGGAACAGAAAACGGTGTGACAGACCTCCTGATGGCAGCAGCAGCATTTGTTCTGTTCTGATGAAAGATGGATGCTGTTCAGTTGGGACTTCCTGAGTCACCTCTCACTCTGCAGCTGAATGATTCAGGCCAACATCTGAGTGGTTTTATGTAACAGCAGGGCGCCCACAGACCTGCTCCAGGTCCTCGTGCTTCTGCTCACAGAATGTTCACCTTCCATTTATTATGTCCTTCCATCCAGAGCAGCTGTGATCTGTGGAGCAGAGTGGTGTTTGTATCAGAGACCTCCTGACCCCCCCACCTCCACCACTGGTAGTTCACTACCAAAACCACCATCGGTTTCAGATCGGCTCCTTTTACTGAAGACATTCCTTTTCACTAGGTTGTAGGGACATTGTTTACAAATCTGGGTTTAGTTGTAATGTTTTAAAATGTTATGTTTGGTCAAGTTTCTTAACTATCTGTAAAAAAACAACAACCATGAAATAAAACAATAAACATTTTTTATTTGTGAAATCCACTAAAGGTGTGTGTGTGTTTAATGAGAACCCTGAAGCGTCTCCTACGTCAGCGTGATGATCTGGGTTCAGCTCTAAGCAGGCAGCTGAGGCTGACCTGGATGATCTGCACCAAGGGGCAGAGGGAGGGACGGGGTTGCCATGGAGATGATCTGACTGCTCATGAGGTGAAGCTGAAGTGTCTGAATGATCTAGCTGCTGTTTGCTGAGTATCTAAACGAGCGGAGAAGCCGCCGCTCGGCTCTTTAAACCTTCTGCGTTTCTGTTCAGGGTGAGAGTGCTGACCACTCATTACTGAGTGAGTGACAGAATCCAGGACTTGTTTGGAGTGATATCCTCACTGGGGTTGGTAAGCTACTTTTCTGACAGCAGATTGTGATGCAGGTCTTTAGGAGTCAGGCGTAGACTCAAACCCACCATTTGTGTTTAAGAATATTTGCTAAAGCTGTAAAAGAACAGATTTTTGTTAAAATTGAGTCGTTTTTATTGAGCAGAAACAAATGAGTAAGACACCAGGCTGCAGGTGGTGAACTGTTCATGGGTTTAAATCATCTCAAATACAACCCCGTCTGTAATGGTAGCTCCTGTATGTCAGCTTAAAAACAGGTTTTACTATAACTGAACTAAAAACAACATCAGGTGATCAGAGAAACGAGGCAGGATCAATCTAAATGAAACGTGTGAAACTTGGGTTTTGTGTTTGAGGTATTCTGTGTCGACGCCTCAAACTGGTTTCTAGTCAAACTCCGCTCAGGATGGCAGCTGATCTGAGTGCTGCCTCGCTCGCTGGATGCTCACTAACTTCCAGGTTAGAAAGTTACTTCAATCCTATCATTCCTTGCAGGAGTTCATGTCACCCCCACCCCTAATCCCATCTGATTAGATCCAGTCGTTTGGTCACTCTTAATCTCAGACTGTAACTCTCAGCTGACATTAGATTTGACTGAAGTGGACCAAATGGTTTTGTGGTTGCTGATGTTGATCAGCTGTAGAGCTTGTCTGGCTCACTTTCTGAGTTTCATTTAAAACCATTCAGTGGTTCACACACGCACGCGCACACACACACGCAAAAACATCATGGCCTGCCTTCCAGCAGCAGACCATATTTACCCTCTGAGTCTCTGACAGCACTTAGAGTAAAACCAAACATGCATGAGGACCCTGTGTAGGTGTGGTTACTTATTGCTAAGTTAATGGAGTGAAAAGGATCTGAATCAGCAGCATCACACTGCACACAGGAAGTCAAACATCAGGATCAGCAGAAGATCAGGTCTTCACCTGGGATACTTTGACCCTCTATCTGTGATACATTCACCCCTTCACCTGGATAACTTGACCCCTTCACCTGGATCACTTGACCCCTTCACCTGGATAACTTGACCCCTTCACCTGGATCACTTGACCCCTTCACCTGGATAACTTGACCCTTTTACCTGGGATGCTTTAATGTCTTTGCCCAGGATACTTTGAGACATTTATCTAGGAAACTTGTACTCCTTCACCTGGCCTGGGATAATTTGTTTGCATGTCTCAGAATACTTTGACCCCTCCTCCTGGGATCCTTTCATCCATTTACCGGGGATTTTTTAAATATGAATGTTTATTGGTAGATAAACATTCATATGGTGAGGTAGGATGTGTCTGTGAAGTAAGTGTGTGTGTGTGTGTGTGTTCAGTAGACGTGTTTGAATTTGGAACTGAGTGGAAGTTCCAGAAGGAACTAAACCCTGCAGCACCTGAGATCAGCAGGAGGCAGAGACCCCGCCCGGGCGGCCCCTGGGAGCCGCAGTGCCCCCTGACGTGTGTGTGACTCCTCTTCACACACATGATGATTTACATCTCGGTTGTCTACACCTTCCCCTGCCTTCGCTCACTGCACCACTCCAAACGCCATCGCCCCCTACAGTCCTCCACCAGTACAACCACCATATGTCTTCCTAGAGCAGTGGTTCCCAACCTGGGGGTCCCGACCCCCACTAGGGGTTGCCAAAGCCTCTCAGGGGGTCGCCAGGACCTCTCCACTTTGAGGGGTTAAAAATGTATTATATTTTTTTAAGTTTACCAAAATTCATTTATTCTGACCTTAATATTATATAGCATGCATTTATTTCATGTTTGTGTAACATAACGAAGTCTTTACAATTTTGTAATAATTATTGAGTCAATAAAAAACATGAACAATAACTAACAAAAAAACTGACAGGTAAAATAGGGGTCCCTTGGGAAAACGGTTGGGAACCACTGTCCTAGAGCACAATTCCCTCCTCTGCTGTCAGACCTGAACATTTTCCCATTGACCCTTTGCACCTACGTCACCTGATCACGTGGGTTCACCATAGTGGTTGGCGATGGTGAATTACAGGAGTATTGAACGGAGAGCAAAAGTGGCGACTGAGGTTGTTTTCTTTGCCAGTTCAGCCAGTCTCCTACTAGTTCAAGACCAGTTCACTTGTGGGAAGGTTTAGCTCACCGTGGGGTTCATAGAGAGCGGTATTCACAAACGTTAAGTGTTAGCTAGCTTACAAACGTTAGCTTCCCCCTGCTGCTGTTCACCGACGTAAACAAGTTGCTGACTTTGTCAGAATTCACCTCGCTGGATTTATAACGTTATGATGAACAGTTCACTTTACACTGGAGCTGATTTCTAAACTAAAACCAGTTTTAGAGGCTGGTTCAGATGCTGCTCTCACACCAGACCAGACGAGATCTCTCATAAACTCATCAGGCTAAATAAATAACGTCATTTTCACACATGTAATCCTACACTGGAACTATATTATTATAATCAATAATTCATTCGGAATTCACTAGTGGACAGTAACACACGTCCTCCATGGTGAAACAAAGGACTATCAGTCTTCCTCCAGAATATATCAACGAGTACTTGGAGATGGATGGGTCGTAAACACCTGTGGAGTTTCTGGGCTCTCTGATCTGATTAATGCAGTTTATATCCTTATGGGTTGATAAATTAACTGGACTTGACCCTTTGCATGTGACGTCACGCCGCTCACAGTACGACCCCCTGAGCCATTGTGGATGGCAGAGGACTGGTTACACTCCTGAAGCGAGTCAAAACGAGCCCGTTTGTAGCCTTTTACCACTTTTATTTACTAGATTTCACAGTAAAATGGTAGTAGGTTGGCTGCACTAACACACACACAGGTGTAAACTCAACTTGTCATTATTTTAAACTTTGATGGAGACTGAAAACAGAGATGAGCCTCAGCGGTAACGGATTAGCATCCCTCAGAGTGTTTCTGGGTTTTCAGCTAAGAAGAAAAATGACCTGCATCCTTCAGGTCAGTGTGCCCTTGTTTTAATATCATTATTAATGTAATGAGACTGATAGTAAAAACTTAAATCAATAAAATTTAGTTCATTTATAAACATCACATTTTCATATTGATATGGAAACATCAATTCAGTAGGATGATGTGCGATTAGTGTGATCACAACCTGACAGTTCATGTTAACACAAAAAGGAACTTGAACTTTCCTCAGAGAACATGATGAAGTCTGAGTCCTTCTTAATGGAAACAAGGTACCGTGTGTTCTTCTGACCAGTGGAGATCTGGACTTGACCTCTGGTCCAGTATGTGACCAGAACCTGGACTCAGAACTTGACCTTTTGGGGTCACTATAGATGACTGGTAAGGTTGATGACAGGTGAGATTCATGA
>SSNR01000085.1:1887480-1890690 GCA_006937965.1 Callopanchax toddi
GAGGGAGCCCTGAGAAACCCATGCATACATGAAGTGAACATGTTAATTCCACGTAGAGAGGCAGCAGCCAGGAAGTGAACCCACAACCTCCTTCCTGCAAGGCAACAGTGCGTACAACTGTGTCACTATGCAGCCTCAATATGATGAGATCTACAGCAAAATCACCAACACTAGAGAATGTGTCTGTCTGTAACTCAGTAACTCTGAGTGTTACATAAAACTGTCCAAGTATTATTTTTTCACTAAGTTACTCCTGTGGTTTAAGTTTTGACCAAACGGTTGTTGGTATAACTGACTGGAGATGACTGATGATATATTATCCCTGATGGGTTTATATACTCACAGCTTTGTCAAACAAGTCCCTAAGCCTAAAGTATCAGTGAGAAAAAATTCAGTCAGTCAGGAGAGGAGATATAGAAGCACTACAGAATTTGACAATATGGTTTATTTTGATTGCAGCAACCCTCTTGCGGTTTACTGAATGCCCATCATGTTTCTATTAAAGCCATACTCAGTAGCCAGGTAAACAAGCTAGGTCTCACTAGCTAGTTTACAGAAACACGACTCGATGCACTCACCCCTCCCATCAGGTAAAATCCATACGCCAGCCTACCCACGGACATGGGACACTGTTTTGCGACGATAACAATGCAGAGTCTAACTCCAGCCGTAGAAACGTTCCCCCAGCTTTTCCTCTTTTCACCTCCAAACGACTTTAGTTTTCTGCTAGATGAAAAGGTGTTTTTTAGGAGGACTCTGGTATTTTTATCTTAAAATGGAAGCACTAACCAACGGCTAATTCGCTAATTCTGTCCTCCTTTCACTTCCGGGATGTTCAGATGGAAAATGTGTCCGGGCGGATTATTGGTGATTCCAAGCAGTGAGGAAATGCGGCAGACAGACAGCTGGATTGTCCAATCCTATCGTTCGGACCGAACGATAGGATTGGCTGAAGTTTTTAGAGAACTGCGGGACAACCACTTTATTGATTTCTTTCGGGGTTTTTTTAATCTCCACAATATATTTATGGCTATACTATGTTAGAACGTTGTTAAGAGGCTTAAAAAAAACATTAAAAGCTACATTGTTTACCTGGCTACTGAGTATGGCTTTAAGGACGCCCAGGAGCTCTCTTGTCTGTGGGCCTCAAATGCCTTTCTCTCTGCAGCCACTTCAACCTCAGGATGAAACCACTCTGTCTCCCATTTGGAATCCTGAGAACTCTGCACCGTTCGCTCATCCTAACACCTTTACAAGTACTACTGTCACTGTCTGTCTTAAGAAAACACTCTCCCTCAGCTGGTCACACTGGTCAACTTTGATACATAGAAAATAATCCAGATAGCTGCTTTAAGCTAAGAATAACTTTATTTTTGTCTTAAATGCTGGGAGACATTACGTATATGGGGAAAGTAACCGGGACATTCCTGTGGCTCGGTCCTCTCAGCTGTTGTGTCTCCATTACAGCCCCCACCTTTCCGGAACTTTTGTAAGACGTCAGCATCAACGTCACTGACAAGCGTAAAGGCGCGAACAGACAAGGAAGTGGAGAATAATAAATAGATCAACAATGGACAAAGAAGCGATGGTTGCGGCGTATTTCGCAGTTTTTATACACAGTGATGGGAGTGCTGAACAGAAGGATGAGTATACTTCATGACGAACTAATCCAACCTCGAAGACACGGTCATTTTGCAAGCTCCGACAACAACACACAGGTCATTTATCTCGGCGCCGTGTGCTTTCATCATTTTCCTTCATCCCACAACCAATCAGCACGAGTTAACCACATTTCCCACTCCGGGAATCTATCGGGCCGATCCGAGTACCTGCCCCTGATTAGATGATAGATAGATAGATAGATAGATAGATAGATAGATAGATAGATAGATAGATAGATAGATAGATAGATAGATAGATAGATAGATAGATAGATAGATAGATGATAGATAGATTGATTGATTGATTGATTGATTGATTACTTTATGTATTGATCAGGTGGACATGGGGGCCCATCAAGATGATTTGTGCCCAGAATTCTGTGCTACGCCTCTGGAGAAATCATGGAGCAGGCTAGTCCAGTACAGATCCCAAAGGTCCACATTAACATCCATGACCTAGTCCCTAGTCCGGGTTACAGCACAGGGTCCCCGCATGGAAGGGGGGTGGAGGGAAGGTCTTTAGAGATTTCTAGATAATGACTGGACCATCGATCAGCTGATAGATTCATTAGAGCATTCTATGGCTCAACTGGGTCCAGTATTAGATCAACAGAACCATCAGAACCAGTAAAACCCAGTGTCACCGGCCGTTCTCAGGTTCCCTTCAACCAGCGATTGATCCAACAGGTTGACTGTTTAAGAGGATGAACAACATGACGTGTCTTCCTCTTTGGATTACATTAAATGTTGTCATTAAACGTTTCTCTTAGATCTACACCATCTCTCTGTCAGTCTGACAGCAGACTCTGCAGTCAGACTGACTCTCGGAGCACGTCCGTGTCTCTAATCCGTCAACATTTCACCTCCTAATAAAACATTTTCCCGCCCATCCACCACAAGCACCTTGAGTTTCAGCCTCTGTAAAATCACGTTTTCTAAACCTCTCTGTTGTCACGATTTACTGTTAAAAGACAGAAACCCACCGACTTATACATATGCAATTATTCATGAGGTACTTTGAATTGACCGTATACGGCAGAATGTGGGTGTGTAGGAGGAGGGTTCTGACCCAAAAACAGCTGAGCACAGTTCTAGGTCTGACATCGATTTATAAAGTAGAACTGCGTGGATCTGTGCGTCCGCAGGGTTTTATAAATCGGAAATGGAATTTGAACATTTTTTGCTGAGCTTAAGCAAGTTTTAGTAAGAAATCTATGCAAAGTTTTATAAATGAGCACCCTGGCCTGCATTTATAAAACAGCTTTAGAGTCAGAGGAACTCGAGGGAGAACCTGGCACTGGCGTCTGGTACGTAGCACATCTCCGTATAGGGGGATTGATAAGCTGCCGCCGATGCTGACCATGTGTGTGCTGTGTGCGTTGAACGTGCTGTGAATGTGTGCCACAAAAGTGCCGGTCCGTAAAGGCATGTTCTGGCAGTAGGTTCAGGTACGCATGCATGATATCTGCTGCACATGCATACTGGTGGCCCAGTTATGAGCACCCCTGCCTATAGTCCATGTTCTTTTTTTTTTTTTTTTTTTTTTTTT
>SSNR01000085.1:1894893-1924893 GCA_006937965.1 Callopanchax toddi
TCCAGTTTACTCTATCAAAAGCTTTTTCTGCATCTAGAGATAAAATATTAGTTTCAATGTTTTTACTGTTAGAGTAATCTATTAAACTAAGTAATCTACGTGAGTTTGTGGACGAGTGTCTTCCTTTAATGAAGCCCGTCTGATCAGGATGTATAATGAGGGGAGTCACCTTCTCTAATCTTCTAGCGAGGGCTTTACAGATGATTTTGAGATCAGCATTAATAAGTGATATGGGACGATAACTGGTAGGAAGTACAGGGTCTTTACCTGGTTTTAACAGGAGACTAATGTTGGCAGAGTTCATATTTGGTGGTAGTCTGCCATTTCCTTCTATTTCCTGTATCATTCTGAAGAAGATTGGAGCTAGAGTATCCCAGAATTCTTTATAGAATTCAGCTGGAAATCCATCTGGACCTGGAGCCTTCTGATTGGGCCTCCTGGAGGTTTTAAGGGCCTCCTGGAGGTTTAAAGGGCCTCCTGGAGGTTTTAAGGGCCTCCTGGAGGTTTTAAGGGCCTCCTGGAGGTCTTAAGGGCCTCCTGGAGGTTTTAAGGGCCCCCTGGAGGTTTTAAGGGCCTCCTGGAGGTTTTAAGGGCCTCCTGGAGGTCTTAAGGGCCCCCTGGAGGTTTTAAGGGCCTCCTGGAGGTTTTAAGGGCCTCCTGGAGGTTTTAAGGGCCTCCTGGAGGTCAGCTGGGGTTAATGGTGAGTCCAGGGCCGTCGCTTGATCATCTGACAGTTTAGGAAGTACTATTCTGTCTAGAAACTGATTAATCTCATTATCTGATGGGTTAACCTGTGGAGAGTATAAGGTTTTATAAAAATCTCTGAAAGTGTTGTTTATACCTTCAGGATCATAAACTGTATTCCCAGTCACGTCTTTAACTGCAGATATAGTTGTTTTTTCTTTATTTTTTTTCAACTGGTTGGCTAGAAATCTACCTGATTTATTACTATGTTCAAAGTTTTCCATTCGAAGTCTTTGTGCTAAAAATTTAAATTTTTTATTAATAATTTCATTTAGTTCTAGCTTTGCTTTCCGTACTTTGCCCTGTATTTCTTCTTCCTGGGAAGTCTCTAAAGATTTAATGATTTCTTCTAATTCCTGAGTTCGTTTGTTCTCTGTTCTTTTCTTATGTGTTGAAAATGACATTATTTTACCTCTAATTACAGCCTTCCCAGCTTTCCAGAGAACAGATGCTGATGTTCCAGGCAGGTCGTTATATTCTAAATATAAGGCCCACTCTTCTTTAAAATATTTAATAAAATCTTCATCTTCAAGCAGTGATGTATTAAATCTCCAGTTCCTACTTGGTGGAATAGTTTTATTATCTACCAGAGTTAAAGAGACAGGAGCATGATCGCTGACCGCCTTAGCGTGTATCTCAGTGTCTGAAATGTCAGTCAACAAGGAGCTGCTGACTAGAAAATAATCCAGACGGGAGTGAGAGTGGTGGACATGTGAGAAAAAAGTGTATTCTTTCTGGTTGGGGTGAAGAGATCGCCATGCATCACACAGTCCATAATCACTCATATACTGTTTAAGTGTATTTGTGGATTGCCAACAGCGCTGAGTCCCAGCTGAACTGAGCCGGTCTAGTTCCTCATTCAGACCAAAGTTGAAGTCGCCCCCAATAACCAGTGAGCAGTCTGAGTGTTCAGAGAGTGCAGCAAAAAGGGAATGAAAGAATGAGGGGTCATCAACATTTGGGCCATATATACTGACAATACATAGCTTTTTATTCTGAATAGCTACTTTTATTATTATAAATCTACCTTCTGGATCAGTAACTGTATCAATTATTGAAAAATGGACATTTTTGTGTATTAAAATAGCTACTCCTCTCTGCCTCGAGTTATAGCAGGCAGAGAACACGCTGTTAAATTCAGGCCTTCTAAGATCCTCTATAGCTGCAGCATTCTTATGAATTTCTTGAAGCAAGACAACATCTGCCTTCAGCCGTTTAAGCTGGTCAAAGATCTTTAACCTCTTCTCTCTGGAGCCAGCTCCATGAACATTCCATGAGACAAACCTTAGTGACCCCATGCAGCAGCATCTAATTAGGTGAATTCAAGTGTTGTTGTACAACATGAACTCATCTTCTCAGAATGCAGTGTTGGGTAAGTTACTTTTAAATTGTAATATATTAATATTACTAGTTACAGCAAAAATTTTTTAATATAGTTTGTATTACATATTACAGTTCCCAAAAAGTAACTACGTTACACTACTTTGAGTTACTCTGAGTTACTTTTGGCGTTCTAAAATACTATAACTGATCAATTTACATTTTCCACAAGAATGACACCAAGAAATACTGTATTTTTCTCATTATTTTATTAAACTACAGTCAATTCTAAAGAATATTTGATCAATGTCAGCCCATACATCAGCTGTTGATACTCCTGAGCTTCAAATATTCTCTTCAGCTCCGTTTCCATAGCAACACACGTCTTATCTAACTCCTTGGCAAATGTCTTTTGGGGGGTGGGGGTGGGGGGTTGTAACTAGTAAGTTACTCAAATTGTAACTAGTAATATATTACTTTACTTTAAAAGAGTAATGTTCATATATTACTAGTTACTCAAAAAAGGAAAATATTACTGTAACTAATTACTTTGTAACTAGTTACTCCCAACACTGTCAGAATGGTAGGTAACTAGTTATTATAGCTAAATCTCAATGTTAGAATAACAGTTGAACTTATTGTAATTACAGTAAAGTGTGATTATGTTTTACCAGTGAACGGACACGTTTGAGGTAACTGGTGTAACTCACTTCTCCAGGTGTTTTTTCTCTATTTTTAACCCTCTTTAACAGTGTTTTACATTTTAAATCAAATAAATACAACCTCCTCCTTCATAAGACTTCTGAACTCTGACTGAAAACTTCTCCTTTCCAGATTTTAACTTTTAAATGTCCGAATTCAATAAATAAAAAGAACACAGTACTGGTGTGTCCCCTCTGGTTCCCAGGTGTAATTTATACTGGGAACAGGCTCTGACCACCACCAGCAGGTGATCCAGGTGTCTTACTAAAGGACACAGCGATTTCGCCGGAGCAGGAATGGAACCAACAACCCTCTAGTTGCACAATGAATGGTACATGTCCTGTACTTGTACACGGATGGTGATAACATTCTGGTACTGCTGCCTCAGAATGAAACACTAGACATTAAATATCATGTTGGTAGTTTTTATCGGTCGTGTGAACGTGTGCTGGTGCATGCTGAGACCAAGTGAAGACCAAGTGGAGGGATGCAGCAGGTTGTCTTTATTTCTGTTGCTTTATCACTTCAGCATTCCTGATACAGTGACACACAATGGAGCTACAGAAGCCTTCAGTAGTAGAGACTGGAACAAACAACAAGCAAGCAGAGGACTGATAGAGACAGAAAACACAAGAGAAACTGTTTATGGCACTTTAGTTTATACTCAGAATTATATTGCTTTAAAAACACAACTTATCAATCCTCACTGCTGTTTATTAAACTAGTTTCACTGCAGTATATATCAAATATATTATTTTACTGATATATTCACTTTATTGCCAACATCAAACATAGCTAACATTAGATATATGTTATTTATAAGATGCTTTTGTTTAACAGTACAAACGTTTCAGAAAATAACAGTCGGAGTTTGGCAGGAGGATCTGAGGAGAGCAGATTTCCAGACATGCACAGGGAGTAGGAGGAGGCAGAAGCAGGGTTTCTATTGGATGAGCTCATCAATCACACATGCATCCCTCGCTCTGTTACACACGAGGTACAGTCCCTTTTCAGATGCATGTTTTTAGGCTAGGCTGCATGACTATGACTCATCAATGCATGTTAACAGAATGGCTATCAGTTATTTAAAGTAACTTCACTCAAACATCTCTCTCTCTCTCTCTCTCTCACACACTCACGAGTCAAAGTCATATACACACAAATACACGAGGTAAAATTGAGAGTTTTAAACTTGTGGTTCTATATGAGGAGGAGTGTATACGTGCAGGTTAAAAGCAATCAATAAATTCAGATTTGCATGAGAAGCATCGAGGGTCGACTCTGGTTGTTTGTCTGCTGCTTTTAGTGGTCAGAACAAGGAAATCATGTGAAATAAAGACCTGATCCACTGGTTGTCAATCGAAAATGGACTGAAGCAGATTATAGTTGGCCTGAGATGAACTATAAGATATGAAATTTGAAACTGAAGTCATTAGAATGAAATGGATCTCATCCAAGCCCTGGCTCTTAAGATCCTGGTGTGTTTGGTTTCTGTGCACGTGACGAAAGCTTGGAGGTCGATTTGAGCTTTGACTGTTAGTGCAACAGCCTACTGTGGCCACCAGGGGGCACTACAATCATTCAACATGTGAGCTAATGCTGCTAAAGGAAAGAGTTCACTGAAACCGTAAAAGACAGGAAGTCAGAAGAGTGTGGCTCAAAAACCAGTCTGCTATCATATTAGAATAAGAAAACCTGGAAATTGGGGGAGGGGCTAAAAGCTGCAGGGTGGTCTGTGGGAGGGGCTAAAAGCTGCAGGGTTGATTCTGGATAAATAAAGCGTGCGTGTTGAAGAGGAGGTCCGTGTTTATGTGAATATTTTTAAATTGATATAAATACATCAGACCGTAAATTCGTCTCATTCGGAGTCGGTTGCCTTGTGAACGTTCGTACAGATTACGCAACGGTTTATTCTGTCTTTTCATCTTCCCGTCACATCTCTGCCTCCTCTCTCCATTCTCTTCCTCCCCTTCACATTTCTGTTCTATTTTCCATCAATCGTTAGTGCTGGCTGGCCAGAGGCTGAGGCAGCACTCTGTCACATTATCCTGCTGCTGAATGAATTACTCTGCCTCCATTAGACTAGCAAGAAACCAGGAGGACACAGGAGACGGGGCGGGGGGGGGCAGCGTGAGCGATAAGAGACACAATGATGAGGGGAAGTCAGATGAGTTGGAAAGAAGGGATGAAGAGAGGACATAAAGAAGAGTGGGTAGAAAAGGAGGAAGAAAGGAAGACTGACAGCAAGGAGGGGTTTGGAGAGGAGAGAACAGCTAGAGTGGAAAAGAGGATGAAAGCAAAGAAAGACGGAGAGACGGAAAGAAGTGCAGGCTGCATAAGAAGGGATGAAGACATGGATAAAACAAGGAGGAGGAAAAGGAGAAAGAAGACGGACAACACAGAGAGGATGAAGGAAAACAAGAGGCAGAAAATTAGAGACAGGCTGGGAAAGAAGGGATAGGCATGGAAAATAAACGACAGGACAGAGAAAGATTTCTGGAATGAACACAAAGTGCTGCCTCTCAGAAATGTTCATAAAATGCACACACACACGCACGCACGCACGCACGCACGCACCCACACACACACCCACACACACACACACACACACACACACACACACACACACACACACACAGGGTAGTGGCAGACCTTTGAAATCTCAATACTTCTTCTAGCTGATGATTTTCCTCCATGACCCTGTTTCTACAGATACACACCAGTAAAGCAATTTTTAAATAAATATTATAAATAATAAATAGAAATAAATAAGAACAGTGCTCAAATGTGTTTGTGTTGTGAAACCAATAAGAAGTCAGAGTTAATGGATGAACCATGGAGGAAAATGACCATTACACGTTGTTCCGTCTCCGGAGTCGGTCTTCCCCTTGGCCTGGCTCTCAGAGGTCAGAGCAGCGGTCCTGCTTGCTGTAATGGTCAAACTGGCTCTTCCAGTGCATCATGTAGGAGGACCAGCGGTGAAACTCCACCTTCCACTGACGCTCGGCCTCGTCTATGTTACCTGAAAAGAGGAGCACAGACACATCGGAGGAACCTTTAGTAGCTGAGAACTTCACACTGGTTTTTATACATTGTTTAGTGTAACATTAGGGAGGCACCGCTGAGACCATGGTTCTCGACCGGAAAAAGGTGACTAGTAGGGATGTCACGATCCGATCACGTGATCGGAAATCGGGCCCGATCACGTAGTTTTAGACTCGATCGGGATCGGACGTTACCTCCTGATCCGGACTCAAATATATATGTACTAGGGATGTACCGATACCACTTTTTTCAAAACCGATACCAATACTTATATCTGAGTACTCGCCGATACCAAGTACCGATACTTCTACCACACACAAAAATGCAACGAATTGGAATACAGGTTTTATTTTTTCTTCTCTGCTTTTTACAACAAATAACTGAGTTAGATAAAAAAAAATAAAATATATTAATAAAAATGATCACAAAACTAAAATATAAGGTGAAAAATACCCATTTTCTGTGATTTCACAATGAAATTATTGCAGTTTTCCACATTTTAATCAAATAAAATGAACTATTTGGCACCATCTCCAGCTCTCAACCCACACTGTTCCTCTTTAGCTCAATAGCTCCCCCTAGTGTTCAATATAGGAAACTACAACAGAAATCACAAGTCACAGACAGTGAAGCCACTGGTATCGGTTCCTGGTATCAGGTAGGTGGATGCACCGATACTGATACCAGTATCGGTGCATCCCTAATATGTACAGGTCCAAAGTGGTTAATCGTGGGCCGGTCTGATGCTCGGGCTGCATGGGTCGGTGTGGTCTTTTTTTCCTTCTTCTTCTTCTTTTTGGGCCGGTTTTGGAGCGGTAGGACGGAGCTGTGGCGTTAAAACAACACAGTCCACTGACTGGGGGACAGAAAAACGTTACAGCGCATGACGAGCAAAACAAACCCTGGGGTGCCGTTATTTTATTACTTTATTACAATAGTAAGAAGTTATTTTATTAGGATTTAAATAATCCGTCCTGGTCCAGTATGGGGTTTGAGCCAGACCTGTATGCCTCCTCGGTTCGTCGGCGCAGAACTTTGTGGATCTGTGCGTACGCAGAGTTTTATAAACTGGAAATGGAATTTGCGTAAGTAAACATTTTTTTGCTGAGTTTATGAATGTTTTTAGTAAGGATTCTACACAAAGTGACATTTCTGTCTGGAAGTAGTATACGGAAGAAGTATTTACCTGTGATATTGAGGAGGCGTGGCAGGAAGCGGTTCCAGAAAGCACACATCTGATTGCGTAAACCTTTGTGAATTTTTAGTGGTTCAGTGTTGAGTCCTACATGTTTCTGTTCACCAACAGTGAACACAGGCCAGCGTTTTCCTTTGTCCACAATAACGTCGTTGGGATTTCTAGTGTGACGCAGAGAGAAGACAACAGAAATCAGGACGTACATAAACGATACTGTAGAGCAAGAGTCCTGCAGTCAAACTCAGCAGCCCTGAACAGAACGGTTCCTCCTGTGAATGGGAGTATGCAGCTTTATGTCACTTAGATCTGTGTGAACTTTCATCTATTAAGTTCAAGAAATGGCAAGTATGCTCAACAACACAGTTCACTCATCTTCAGGAAGTAAGGAGCCAGTAAAACTTTACCAGGTCATCAGAACTATGAATGTTGGTGTTTTAGAGCTACAACAGCAACTACTGTATAGCAACAGCAAATGTTTCTGCAGGAATGAGTGAAAAAAGCATTCAAATCAAACGATTCATTAAACTACAATGAGAAGAAACTTTCTCCACAAAAAGGTCCTCAGAAACATGTTGGAACATGTTTGGTTTTTTGTCGTTGTAAAGCTAGTTGACCTGACTATTTTCATTGAAAATAATGTGAAAAGGGGGGGTTGTCTTATAATCGCGGCCTAGTTTTTTGGTGTCATTACACGACCAAACCAGCAGAGGGCGCAGGCTTCTGGTCACAACAGCAGCAACAGGAAGCAGCTCAGAGTCAGACCGCGACTGGTCCTGGTCCCGGACCAGCTCAAAGCTACGGGCCCACTGGGGATTAAAATGCCCGATGAGCAGTTCAGCCAGGCCCACTTCCAGACCCGGGGAAGGAGAGTTCAGCTCGGACTTCTGTTCAGGTGAGGGCTCGGCTCGGCTCGGCTCGCATCGGTCGATTCACACACGCTCGCTCACGTATCTTTATCTGTGTCACTAAACGGTCAAACACAGAGAGAGCGGGAGGGAGGGACTGAGACAACACGTCGCCTCCGTCCACGCTAAAGCCTGGTTTACACGTCTCCGACAGCACGTTTGCGCTCACACGGAGACGTTTTTGATTTTTACTTCTCCGTCAGTGTTGTGAAGCAATTCTCCACCAGGACAGCAGAGGGCGCATAACTTTTCTGCAGTAATGCCTCGGTCGACCAAAGTTTGTTTACTTCAGCTCATTAATGGCCGACAGAGAGCGAATTTTGACTGAGTTTGAACAGATTGATCTGGAGGAACAAACAATGTTGTTAAAAAGAATGAAACAGGAGTGAGGAGACTACAACAGGAGTCTGTTGAACGTCCGTCCGTTCGTTCAGTGAGGACGAGGCAGACGACGAGCGAATATGTAGCTCTTGTTTAACCCTTTAGGGACACTGATGGATTATATAAATGTCGTACTTCGTCTGCCAGACGTTTCTCGAGCTGATCCATATCTGCTTCCACAAAATTCTACTTCTCTGTTGATAGCAGCATGAAGCCGGATATGATCACGGGGTGTTGAGCCGACCAATCAGAGGCGTGCGCTTCTTTCGACGGATGTCTAGAAAAGTGAGCTCGACTCCGTCCGTCATTGCGGGGCTGTCGGAGAGTTCTTGCGTTGACGGATAATGGCGTTGCGTGTCTCCACAACGACGCAGAAGTATAAATCAGGCTTTATTCTACACCCATTCCGCGCACACACACGCTCACACACACGCTCACACACACACACACACACACACACACACACACACACACACACACACGCTCACACACACGCTCACACACACACACACACACACACAGACAGACAGACAGACAGATAGACAGACAGATAGATAGATAGATAGATAGATAGATAGATAGATAGAGACCCAGAGGAAGATTTAACAGAACTTTTTCTCTTTTTTCATCAACAGAAGGAGAACTGTAACCCCTGAATAGACAAATATTAAAGCAGTCTGTAATTACGTATTACTGAAATGATTTTCTCAAAATTTCAATAAAAATAGTTTCTTTAAAAAGTGAATTTAATCTTTTTTCTGAAGCCCAATCTTGAAAGGGGGTTGGTCTTATATTGGGGTATGTCATTATTGCTGCTGCCTGTTGGCCAGACCGTCATTGTACATGAGAATGGGTTCTCGATCGACTCATCGGGTTAAATACAGATTAAAAAATAGAAACATTTTGACCTCAGTCTGTGGCCGTCTGAAACATCTAGACCTCAGTCTAATTAAACACAAGCTAGAATAATTGAAAAAGAAAAACAAATAATATTCATACAAATATATATTATATATAGGGGTGTCAGTTTAGCGCGTTAATTACGATTAATTAATTACAGCCATAATTAACGCGTTATGTTTTTTAATTGCTTGACCATCCCTGCATGCGGTCTGCCGCTACAGTGATGTGTGTGTGCTGATCTGTGCTCCTCACGGTGTGTGTGTGTGTGTGTGTGTGTGTGTCACCGAGACGTTCTGAGAGTCTCAGACCACTTTCAGGAAGTCATCACGTGATCTACGTGTGATGCAGCAACAGCTGATGGCCGCACCGCCACCGGTGGTATGATAGCGGCGTCACCTTTTAGAGCGCTCTTTATCTGAGCCCTGCTGCAAAATGGAAATGCAAATTAAAATGAGCGGCTGCTCGACTGGACCGCCAGTCCAGCACAGCTCTGATCACTACCAGTAGTACACGTAACCGTCAGCCGGTCCAGTGCACGACCAGACCGGCTCACTAACCACCGCCAGCTCAGCACAGCCCTGGCCACTGGTTACCAGTAGGACACTGCTGGACTCATGATGTCGTGAGCCGATTCGGGGTGCATCCCGCGGTGTCTGGTGGAAGGTATGGATGTAATTTGGGGGGTGCAGTTTTGAGCCCTGTAGTTTTTACTGTCTAAAAACAAAGTAAATGGATCCTGGCTGCTGTTTTTAGGTGAGGGGTTTTGATATCACTGGTTAAACAGGTCAGACCCTCTTCTCCACCTCCTCCCACCCCTGTCTTCAAGTTGTGCCCCCCCCCCACTTTTGAAATCTAAAATTCATTCTTGGTGGAAGATCAAATCAAATCAAACTTTATTTATAGAGCACATTTCCTGCAACACATTGTGCTTTACAGCAGATAAAACAGAACCTAAAATCAGATGAGGGGTTAACAGAGCTGCTGCAGACTGACTCCACTGACCAAAGTAATGGTTACACTGGGACTGAATCTGTTAAACACTTCAGAAAGACACTTTATGATGTTCTATATCAATCTATTGGTCTGACACAGGCATTTAATTAATTT
This sequence comes from Callopanchax toddi, assembly GCA_006937965.1. Classification (NCBI taxonomy): domain Eukaryota; kingdom Metazoa; phylum Chordata; class Actinopteri; order Cyprinodontiformes; family Nothobranchiidae; genus Callopanchax; species Callopanchax toddi. The sequence goes on from SSNR01000085.1 coordinate 1,905,196, forward strand.
AAATGGCAATAACTCAAGATGAGGGCTTTCTTTAGGTGCAAGAAAAATGTGATTAATTAGATTTATTAATTACAGACCATAATTAATTAATCGTGCAATTTTTAAAATCACATCACATCACTAGTTTTAAATGATAGTTCAGGTCTAAACTATGATCTATGGGTAGAGTTCCACAACATGTTATCCTTCTGAAGACCTTCCTTCCTCCTAGAGACCCCTTTGAATTCTCTCTGACCGGTGAACTTTTTCAGCCAATAAAATTCAAGTTTCCACATTGTCGGCTGTCGGTCAACGTGCACGCACTTCATCCAAACCTGTAGAGGTGGGGGCCGCGCTCCCAGGACGCTCCGTGTCTTCCTGTTTACAGTCTCAGCCATCATGGAGAAGTCAGAACTCATTTCTACTAAAAAGTTATCCATTCCCCGACTACTGAGGGATTTAGTTTTATTTTTACACTTTTCTCCTCACAGAATGGCAAGGCTTGCCAAGGATGCATGTTTATTTTGGTCAAGAATTTCAATCTAGAGCGAGTGTCTCCTCATTTCTGGGTTCTAAAGCTTCTCTGTTCAAGACAGACGTGTTTCGGGTCTCATCAGAGCGTCGTCCAGTGTGAGAACATGATTTGTGAGCTGTAAATGATTGAACTCTGCAATGCAGTCGTACAGTTTGAGCAGCAGCTGAAAGCCATGAAGCACAGTTTCTGACCGGCTTAAGACCAGAGTGATACACTGTGTGCGTGCACGGGGCCGTGGTACGATGGATTAAAAAATGCTCTCTTGCTGAAATGCTCCACATATCACCTTTAAGGCTCTTCGGTTCCTTTGGGTTCTCTTTTTATGACTCAGCTGAGGTTATGATGCAGCAATCTGATTACATCATCTGTACCTAACTAGATCTCTTCAGCGAAGTCATCTACTGAGGATAAACTGGTGTTGTGTTCTGTGAAGCCTCACCCCGTCCGTGCAAAGTTGGCCCAGTACTTCATCATACGTCGGCTCAGTCTCTCTTCCTCTGAGGTGTAATTGAGTCTCCTCTCCAGCGGCAGCCCAAACACAAACTCTATTTCGTAGCCGTGAATCACACCCATCCACTCCGGCCAGGCCAGGTTCGAGGCCCGGTGGTCAAAGAGGTACAGGTAAATTCCACCTTCAGGACCAATGTGAAAACATTCAATTGATGAACATAATGATTTAACTGATATGTGAGGAAGCATGTGATTTAAACATCTATTTGAGAAAATGAAACCGTACAAGTTGAACAGATAAAGCATAAAGTCAGTTTGAGTTAGCATGTTGGCAACTGAGGACAGAACAAGTCCCATTCTCTCCTCTCACAAAACCTTTAAATCATGACAGAGTTACGTAGCCACACTGAGTCAAATGCTGGAGGTAGGTTACCGTATTGTTCAGAATATAAGACTGTGTTTGTTTCTTTACTAGTTAAGGTTCTTGTGATGCAGACATGCATGTCTGCATCACAAGAACCTTAACTAGTAACGTAAAAAAAAAAGACATGATGAACTTCATAAAATATTTGTTTCTTGTAAACACATCTGGATAAAAGGGTCAGTCCTATATTTGAGGTCCAGCTGCTTTCCCCTGCTTCAGCCGAGCAAGTAGCTTCCTGACCTCTGATTAATGTCATTTGTACTTGCAGAAGGAATTGAAGGTAGCACTAAAATGTTGTAGAGAGGGTTATGGGCCACAGGTGACAGACCAGGTGAGGTAGGGCTGTCACATCCGTTGACAAACCGATTCAGACCATCTGCATGGTCTCCATGAGGCATCAGTCCTCCGTAGGTGTAGGTGTGCACAGATAGCAAAGAGAACTGGATCCAGCAGCAGCTGCATGATGGGAGTGAACATCCTGAATGGAGCAGTTCAACAGTTAGACAAGTGAACTGAGGAGAAGCCATGATGAAAACTTTAAGCTCATGGTTTGAACGCAACAGAGTCAGTGAACAGCTCCAATCGGCCAAGAATGACGATGTGTCAGAGACTGATGTGAGGTGATGAGAGCCTCTAAATGCTAGCAGTCACCCAAAAGCTAACTGGGGTTCCAAAACCGGCTGTTCAGAAGAAACCGACGGACGAGTATGTGAGTGTATAGCTGAAAAAAGAAATGAGGAGTTGCCCAAAACATTAATTAAAGTCACACTGCAGATTCATTTTATGGCGTAACATAAAGTGTTTAAGATGTGGTTGTACATCTCACTAAACCTCGCCTGCTTCCACTTATCTGGGTCTAGGAGGCAGCATCCCAAGCAACCAGACCGCCCTCTTCCCAGCCACCTCCACCAGCTCCTCTAGCAGGAACCCAAGGTATTTCCAGGCCATTTTGGGGATGTGCTTTCTCCAATGTGTCCTGAGTCGACCTGGGGGCCTCCTGCCGGCAGGACATCCCTGAAACACCTCAACTGGCTCCTTTTGATGTGGAAGAGCAGCGGTTCTAATCCGAGTCATTCCCTAATGTCAACATGACACACTGGTTCATCACTGCAGACGCTGCCCCAATCCACCTGTCGATCTCCCTCCTTCCCTCACTAATGAACAAGACCCTGAAATACTTAACTCCTCCACTGGAGGCAGGACCTCTCTCTCGACCTCGGGTTGGCAAACCACCTTTTCCGGTCAAGAACCATGGTCTCAGACTAGAGGTGCTGATCCTCATCCTCATCTCAGCTGCAAACCTCCCCAGTAAGAGCTGAAGGTCAGAGTCTGATGATGCTAGGAGGACCATCTGCTAAAAGTAGAGACGAGATCCTCCTGCCACCAAACTCGACACCCTCCACACCACGGCTGCTCCTAGAAATCCTGTCCATTATGACCAGGACCGCTGACAAAGGGCAGCCACCAGGAACAGGTTGACTTACTGCCCACTATGTGGTCATTTTACTAAACATTATATGTAATTTTTTCAAATGAAACAACAAAACTAAACATTTTCTTTATAAAAATGAGATTTATTTGTGAAAAAAAAAAAAAAGAGTTTTCCAAAACGTAAGCTTTGAAAGGAGGGCGGGGGTATAAACACTGTAGTCTTATATTTGGAACAATACGGTATTAGGAAAGTAATATAGTCATTTTCTTTTTAGAGGCAGCTCCTGATTCAGATGCCAAATGATTCACAGCACAACAAGCTGAGCACTCAGGTGATGGCTGTGAGACGTGGAGCGAACACCCACTCACACTTCTCACCTTGTGCGTTTCCGGCGTTGTTCGTCAGCCCGAACCCAGACCCCCCCATCGAGGCCTTTAGGGCGTGGTGCTGAGAGTAGGTACGAGCAAAATGGGCCAGCGGGCAAATCACGTTGTGGTCTCCCACAACGTCGTCCATGGCGTCGCGGTTCTTCAGCCCGTTGTTCTCATCCATCCAGTCGGTGTACTGCAACACAACAGCCTCCAGGCCAATATCATTAGCATGTGGTACGCTCATCTTGACACCTGGAAGATTCAAACACATTCCAGCAGACTGAGGTGTAAAAATCCGTCTTTCTGGCTCCATTTCTAACAGTTCTCTAGTCACCTTAACAAAAAGTTCAGAGGATGTTTGTTTTCTGTGTACTTCTGAATGAGTCACGATTACACACCTCCAGTGGTGAACAATCAGGATCCTCCAGGCTCTCAATGAAACACTAACGTGGTTTAAATGAGCTACTCAAACATTTCTGGAAACATTCTGAAGGGTTCTAGTGCTGCTACTGCCTGAAATTCAAGTCTTCTTTTAAAAAACCAGGACTTGATTTGCAGTACCCTGAACACTCATTCTGACGAGCTTTATCTGGAAACTCCTGTTACGTCGTCCTGTTTCTATTGACAACTTTAAAGCTAAATTCCACAGTGACTTTTATTTTGTTCTCCTTGACCTAATAGTTCCAAGCATGGTAAATGTGCTCTAATTAAACAGGATTAATGAAGGAAAAGCTTTGTTCTCGTCTACCCATAATGCAGTAGTCTCTGTTTATCCATCGGTGTACACTTTACCTTCCAGGAAGTCCTCTTTGGAAATGAGACTGTCGTTGTCCTTGTGGAATCCTGGTGCTCCGTACAGGAGGAAGTACGAGCCCTCGTCCTGGTTGACCCCAAGAAGAATCTGGGTGTCTTTATAATTGCCCGAGTTTAGCATAGCTTCAGGAGTGTCAGGCAGGACCTCCCCATCCACAACAGGAACAAAGGAGAAGCGGAAAAGAGCGGACCATGGTAGAACCTGATCAGAAGGATAACAAACAAACAAACAGGTCCAGGGGAACGGTCAGGGTCTTCAAGGCCATCAGAGACAGCCAATAAACCAACATTCACTCATCCATCCCCTATTGAACATGTAAACTGTTTGTATGTTATAGTTATCCAATCATAATTTTTCTTTTGCTATTCCTAGGCAGACTGCTAGTTAGAATGCCTTTTTGATTGGTTAGAACTTTAGCATCAGGACAGAATGTATAATAATAATAATGTATTGGATTTATATAGCGCCTTTCCGGACACTCAAAGCTCTTCACAGAAGCTCCATTATTCATTCACACTGGTGGTGGTAAACTACAACAGACTGGAGTCACAGTCTGACAGAAGCGAGGCGGCCCTTATGACCACCACCAACATTCACACACAGGCAGGTTGGGTGAAGTCTTGCCCAAGGACACAACAACAATCTAACCCAGACGGAGCTGGGGATCGAACCGGCGACCCTTCAGTCCACTCTGGACCTCTCTCCCAACTGAGCTACAGGCCCAGCAGAGTGAGTTTGTTTAAAAACTGACAGAAACACCAGTCCATCCTATTTCAGTGTGAAGGTGAGTGGGATCCACGGTATGATAAGTCTTAGGAAGGCTAGTGCTCAGAAAGAAATCACCAGAGCAGTTGGCAGTGATTTCAGTGTGATGGATCTGGTAGAAATCAGCACCCTAACAGGATCTACAGTGGTGGCCAACTCTAGAGCTCTTATGTTCATGTCGAAGTTTGTGTTTTTATTTAGAGTTCTCATTTTCAACTGACCTGAACGGTTGGGTCGGGATGTACCGATACCACTTTTTTCAAAACCGATCCGATACCGATACTTAAATCTCAGTACTCGCCGATACCGAGTACCGATACCGATACTTCTACCACACAAAAAAATGCAACAAATTGGAATACAGGTTTTATTTTTTCTTCTCTGCTTTTTACAACAAATAAGTGAGTTAGATAAAAAAAATATATATAAAAAAATTATCACAAAACTAAAATATAAGGTGAAAAATAACCATTTTCTGTGATTTCACAGTGAAATTATTGCAGTTTTCCACATTTTAACCAAATAAAATGAACTATTTGGCACCATCTCCAGCTCTCAACCCACACTGTTCCTCTTTAGCTCGATAGCTCCCCCTAGTGTTCAATATAGGACACTACAACAGAAATCACAAGTCACAGACAGTGAAGCCACTGGTATCGGTTCCTGGTATCGGGTAACTTTAACCGATACCGGTATCGGGCCGATACCGATACTGGTATCGGTGCATCCCTACCTATAGCTCCCTGACGGTGTGACAGCACCGCACAGCAGCGCCCATAAAAAGACACGCTCCAACAGAATTCACCCGAACATCAACTGACCTCGAACCCGGCCTGAGGTCATCAGAGCCAGTCTGTCAGAACCGGAGGGGTTTAAAAAAAAGCTTTATATTTATGACAGGTTTTCCTTCTCTCTAATGAACCGTCTGAACAATTAATTTAATTATTCTGATGGCCAGGTCGCGTCGGACGCACGCACACAAAAACGATTTACAGACGAATATCCAGGCCTGATGCTCACCTCAGACAATATTATGCTCACCCTGCATTTAAATAATGAGATGAAACGACTGAAAACAGAAACAGTTCACCTGCTGGGGACTGAAAACGTCCTCCTGGTCCCCGTGGACCTGAATGCTCGAGTCAAATCAAACTCCTTCATCCTCCATTCTCAGTTATTCAGGTTTTTGTAGAAACTTCGGACTTTCAGCTGCTGTGAAGTTTTTTTCGAGTGAAGCCAATGAGGTCATCAGGAGAGAGAGAGAGCTAATTAATCGGTTCACTCTCCACCATGTTCTCAGGTGTATGAATTAATCCGTCAAAATGGGAAAATGTTGAAAATGACTGGCCTGTGGTTTTAGTTCTGTAGGAGTCAGTTTTTATCATGTTGGTGCGTGACATCAGGGGCGGTCTTCATCCAGCCGCGGTGATAAATAAAAGTCGGTGACCTACAGATGACACTTTGGTATCTGTGGACCCAACAAAGGTCCTCAGAACTGACCCTCTTAGCTGAATCATTTCATGGTAAAACCTGGTATTTATACTACTATATCTGTCATGTAACATCTGTGTTGGCTTAAGTCTTAAAGGCTGCCACACATAAACAATAGAAAGCTTCAGACTGAGTTTGAATTACCAGCCATTCTTGGTCAATAAGCTCTTGTGGATTTTTACTTCGCAGGCAGTCCACCAGCTCGGTGTCGTTGCCTCCGTTACAACCAACCAGCTTGGCTAGAAGTGTGGCCCGCCTTCTGGCTTCAGCAGGACTGACTGAGGCCCAGGGGCAGTTGGGTACCCCGCTCTGCAGGATGGCCCTGGTAAACAAAGGCCTGCTGTCTGGAGACAAAAGGTGGAATCCTACTGAAGCAGCACCAGCGCTCTCACCAAAGATGGTCACCTGTGTCACAGATAAAACAGAACACAGTCATCTCACAGAAATATGCCTTGATTTTAGAAAGAGCAGACAGTTAAATCAGAAAGAAACAGACCTGTTTGGGATTCCCACCAAAGAAATGGATGTTGTCTTGGACCCACTGCAGCGCCAACCTTTGGTCCAACAGACCCATATTCCCAGGAGCCTCAGAGGAGCCATGCAACGCAAGGAAGCCAAAGGCACCAATCCGGTAGTTCATAGAGACCACAATCACCGTCTCAGTGTGAGCCAGGTAGCGACCATCATACACATCCAGAGAAGAAGAACCACTATAGAACCCTGGAAGTGTTGGGTATCACTTAGTCATAAAACACAACAAACTAATGTCCTAAAATGTGCAGCTTTTATGTTTAGAATAATAAATGAACATATAAAGGATGCATGCTTTTATGTTGTCATGTCTTTAAAGGGACGTGGGGCAGGATTTGTAAAAAAAAATAAATAAATAAAGTTTCTTGAAGTTAATGGGTGATGAAGCATTTTAAACTAAAAAGAATGAGCCCCCCCCCCCCCCCCCCCCCCCCCCCCCCCCGTGTATCGATCCTTTGTCTTGAACAGGCTGAGCTGTAAAACGCGCTGTAATTCACAACTGAAATTCCCGCGCTGTCCTACGGATGTGATGTCATCTGACACTGCTCGAGCGTTCTCAAAAGCTTTAAAAATAGAAAGAAATGTTTATGCAGTAGGTGGCAGTATTGCACCGTTGAGTTGCGTGCCAATGGATGACATCTGGACATGTTGTTTTCCTCATAATACTGGCGGTGTTTGGGCAGCGTTCATGAAGCTGACAACCTCTCTGATGGATCACAGGGTTTCACAGATCTACAGGTGCTGTTATAGACGAGCGCACAGCGATGCGTGGATGTCACTGGGTGTCGGTCGGGACTCGGCCTCTCCATCCCAGACTATTTCCCTCCCCTCAGTCCGCTCTGTGCTGAGCTCGCTGCTCCCGCGCAGAGTTTTGGGGAGGAAAACCGGTGAGAATACCCGACTGACTACAGTTTTCGCTGGGCTTTCAGTTCAGTGGCAGTCGTCGTCTGAGTGAACACGGTATGTAAACTGGTTTAGGGAGTGGAAACGTTGGACTCTCATGTCAGCGGCTCAAGTATTGATCGCTTTGTGTTTTTAGAACATCAACCTGGTGAACGGCGGGTCGTCTCGTTCTGCGTGAGTTGTGTGTAACCGGGGCAACACAATGGAACTCAGACCGGCGGAGGAGCGATACGGGCAGAGGAGCGGGACCGGAATCTCGCAGCTGGTGACGTAGCTCTGTTAGCTCCCCTCTTGGAGTCGGACTATTATGTGGCGGTTCAACCGAGCCATAACCCTGTGTGTGTGTGTGTGTGTGTGTGTGTGTATTGTTTCACCATATTTCCTTTTGTATTAATAAAATGTATTCTTATTTATGGAATCATGTCTCCGCTTGCCTTTGGTTGAACCCGTATGAGATGAACTAGTGAGAAGTTTGTGCGCGCTCCCGTTCAAGGCTGCAGTTATCTGCAGCGCGTCGCTCGTGAGGTTCATTTCTTAAAGTGATAATATGCAGTTTTGCTTGTTTTGGGCTCCCTCTGGTGTTTGTTTTAAATCACCGCCATTAAAAACTTAGCCCATTGTTTCAGCTTCTAAAGGCCTAAATCTACCTGTTGAAATGTCTCCTCAGCCTTCATAGCTTTCTACAGGAGCGGTTATTTACTCCTTCAAAGAAATCAGCTGTGTTCAAGCAGGGAGAGATGGGAAAAAAATCAGGAATCATGAGCTAAAAACACTCCAGAGCTAGCATAACAGCTAGCCACTTTGAGTTAGCCTAACCCTCGTGAGACACGTGACTTCCTGGGTACCGGGACGGAGACGGAGATTTTGCAATCGTGGTATTCTGGATCTAACCACCAGATGGGGCTAAGTGACTTTTCATTAACTCTGTAAAGAGTCAGATTAGCACAGACTGGCTCAAGGAGAAGATTTAAAAATATGAAAAATTTGCATATTATCACTTTAAAGCTGCCTCCAGATCTTTTAACTGTTCTAGATTTAAACATATGGACAAACAGCAGAGCAGGAACAGCTGTTCATCCTGGGTCTGAATCTCCCATGTCCTCAGGAAAACAAGGAACTGGACTTTAGCCCTGACCTGCGAATAGGTGTGTGTGTGTGTGTGTGTGTGTGTGTGTGTGTGTGTGTGTGTGTGTGTGTGTGTGTGTGTGTGTGTGTGTGAGTGAGAGACAATATGTCTTGTAACACAAGCAGTTAGCTCAGTCAACAAACTAAAGAAGGGTTAGATGATCTGAACCTGTTCCAGTCTGACAGGAACAGGATGGAACAGGACTGATGTCAACCTGAACTGAATAACTGCAGGTTATTTATTAGAACTCCTCAAATAAAGACACTTTCAGTAAAGACAAATGTCTTCACCAGGTACAGCAGAACTGTAGTTAGTATGATTCAGATTCATTTCTTCTGCCAGGTCACTGATACACTCTGAGACCTGTGTTCAGGTGTACTATGATTATGTATAAATACACGCTCTCACTACATGAAGGAGTCGTTTTCTGCTTCTGGGAAGTGTCTCATCTGATGAAGTTCTTTAAGTTTTTTGTAAACAAACGATCCAGCTGGTCCTTCCTGTCTCTCTTGGTGCCTCTGCTGTAACAGATGGAGGCTTCTAGTGGTTCTTCCCCAGAGCTGAGCCACAGCTTACTGCTGTCACAACACAACCCGGTAATGACACCATATGGTGTTCGCTCTTCTCTTTCTGCAGTACTTCATATTAACAGTGATAACCTCAATTAGCTATACCTTCAAATATGAAACATCACAAACCGGTCCTGAAATTGAGAGGATTATAAATGAACTGACAATAATAATAATAAATAATTCATGAGACAGTTTAAGGAGGAAGTGGTGTCGGCCTACCTCCACCGTAGATCCACACCATGACGGTGAGGTTGTGGGGTCTTGGAGAAGAAGGCACCCAGACATTAAGGTATAGACAGTCTTCACTCATCTCCCTGTTAGGATTCCACATCTCAATGCCTTGGAAGCCAGGATATGACGTGTCCACAAACTGGTAGCAGGCATTAGGGTAGGCATTAGCCTCGAACACCCCCGACCAATGGCGCTTTGGCTCAGGAGGACGAAAACGACGCTTTCCTACAGGTGGCTCACCAAAAGGGATGCCCAGGAAAGCAGTGACGTAGTTTTGTCCCAGGACTGGAAGGTGAATGCCTCGAACTCGACCATTAGTTGTGGTAACAGTGTCCGTCTCACTCTGAGATGAGCAGTAAGGGATGAAGGACAGGATGAAGACCGCTGAGAAGAGGAGAAGAGTCGACGGCTGCATGATGGGGGTAAGAACCATATATGTGGATGTAGCTGTGTTCTCCTGAACAGCGAGGGCAGGTCTGCTCTACTTCAGCTCAGATCTATAGCAGATAGAAAAGGAGAGAGTAATGTCATTACTAAAGTGATGGAGAGGAGAATCATGAGGGGCAAGAAGAAATGAGATGAGGAAGGAGTGAGTCTAGACAGGCAGATCCTCATCCAAGTGACAGAGCAGTGAGGTCTGAATCTAAAGAATCGGAATATCTGAACAGACGTTAGCTGCACATGTGATCACGGTCATCTCAAGTCAGTCCAGAATGGTGGAGTTTGTTCCTCCAGTAGGCTGTTGGTGCAGAGACACACTCAACTTCAGAGTTTTACTAACATGAATCACAACAACACTAAATGCAGATAAAAGACAACCTTTTTAAATGTTGAAGGTTAAATCCAATCTAATGTCTTTGGGTTTTGAATTGACCAGGCTTTTTATTTGAATTTCATTTTCTGGTAATAGAACCACAAACTCTCAATGACTTTAACTAAGAAGACGACTTCTGAGTAAACATCACTGAAAAAAACGTGGTCTGTATCCTGTTCTTGTTGCAGATAACGAACTCAAATGACTAAAAATGATAAAACAATCAAATTAACGGGATTTGATGCTTTTTTATTAATGCAAATATGCGAGATCATTTCTTATGCAACTACAAAGGTGGAGGATTAGTGCAGGACACAGGAGGAGGATCATGGAACACACAGGGGAACAGACAGGCAAGACTGAGCAGAAAGGGGTTCAAGGATGTCCAAAGACAAATAATAAATCATAATATATATATATATATATATATATATATATATATACACAGTGGGGCAAAAAAGTATTTGGTCAGACACCGATTGTGCAAGTTCTCCCACTTAAAATGATGGCAGAGGTCAGTAATTTTCATCATAGGTACACTTCAACTGTGAGAGACAGAATGTGAAAAAAAAATCCATGAATTCACATGGTAGGATTTTTAAAGAATTTATTTGTAAATTAGGGTGGAAAATAAGTATTTGGTCAATAACAAAAATTCAACTCAATACTTTGTAACATAACCTTTGTTGGCAATAACAGAGGTCAAACGATTACTATAGGTCTTTACCAGGTTTGCACACACAGTAGCTGGTAGCTGGTACCATATATATATATATATATATATATATATATATATATATATATATATATATATATATATATATATATATATATATATATATATATATAATATTCTCCTTTTTGGTGTTGTAGAAATGACCAGTGACCACCCTGTGTGAGCTGCAGAGACAGAATGTGAAAATAGAGCTATTATGGTCCTATTAACAGGAAATCAGCATTTCAAAACGCCCCGGCGTCACCATGAATAAATTAGCTCAGGTTTGACCTACCACATCAACACAAAGCACCCAGTGAGGACAACCACAGCTAACGCTAGCAGTGAATACGCAAAGCTCTTCAAACTAAACTGGAGGAGAACACCTTGTGGATGATCAGGTCAGTAACTGACAGGCTGATGAATGATCTCACTGAGTGGATAGAGATGAACATGGTGGAAGATGAGGGGTTAACAGAATGACCTACGTAAAGGTTTCAGCAGCACTGGGACTGAGTCTGTTCAAGTCTGTTAAACACAATAAATGACTTCACAAAGACACTGTTATTAGATATCAATCTATTGGTCTGACACAGTCATTTAATGAATTTAAATGAAAGATGTGGGCTTTCTTCAGACACTTATTAGGCGAGATTAAAAATTAGATTAATTAATTAAGAGATCATAATTAATTGCAATTTTTCAAATCTCATGACAGCACTAAAACATAAGAGGCTGAAATAAAATACAGGAGTGAATGTAAGATGTATACATAGTGACAATTTGGCAATATGATTTTTAAAAACGTTTGATCCAACCTCTAAACCCCAAATTTACCATTTTGTGACCCACAGTTGAGTCTAAACCTTGAGTGAAACTAAAAGTTTCAAGTACAAAACTAAAAGTTTCAAGTACAAAACTAAGAGTTTCAAGTACAAAACTAAAAGTTTCAAGTACAAAACTAAAAGTTTCAAGTACAAAACACGAGTTTCAAGTACAAAACTAAAAAAGTTTCAAGTACAAAACTAAAAGTTTCAAGTACAAAACACGAGTTTCAAGTACAAAACTAAAAAAGTTTCAAGTACAAAACTAAAAGTTTCAAGTACAAAACTAAGAGTTTCAAGTACAAAACTAAAAGTTTCAAGTACAAAACACGAGTTTCAAGTACAAAACTAAAAAAGTTTCAAGTACAAAACTAAAAGTTTCAAGTACAAAACTAAAAAAGTTTCAAGTACAAAACTAAAAGTTTCAAGTACAAAACTAAGAGTTTCAAGTACAAAACTGAGTTTCAAGAACAAAACTAAAAGTTTCAAGTACAAAACTAAGAGTTTCAAGTACAAAACTAAGAGTTTCAAGTACAAAACTAAGAGATTCAAGTACAAAACTAAAAGTTTCAAGTACAAAACTAAGAGATTCAAGTACAAAACTAAGAGTTTCAAGAACAAAACTAAAAGTTTCAAGTACAAAACTAAGAGTTTCAAGTACAAAACTAAGAGTTTCAAGTACAAAACTAAAAGTTTCAAGTACAAAACACAAGTTTCAAGTACAAAACACGAGTTTCAAGTACAAAACTAAAAAAGTTTCAAGTACAAAACTAAGAGTTTCAAGTACAAAACTAAGAGTTTCAAGTACAAAACTAAGAGTTTCAAGTACAAAACTAAGAGTTTCAAGTACAAAACTAAAAGTTTCAAGTACAAAACACAAGTTTCAAGTACAAAACACGAGTTTCAAGTACAAAACTAAAAAAGTTTCAAGTACAAAACTAAAAAAGTTTCAAGTACAAAACTAAGAGTTTCAAGTACAAAACTAAGAGTTTCAAGTACAAAAATAAGAGTTTCAAGTACAAAACTAAGAGTTTCAAGTACAAAACTAAGAGTTTCAAGTACAAAACTAAAAGTTTCAAGTACAAAAATAAGAGTTTCAAGTACAAAACTAAGAGTTTCAAGTACAAAACTAAGAGTTTCAAGTACAAAACTAAGAGTTTCAAGTACAAAACTAAGAGTTTCAAGTACAAAACTAAGAGTTTCAAGTACAAAACTAAGAGTTTCAAGTACAAAACTAAAAGTTTCAAGTACAAAACAAAAGTTTCAAGTACAAAACTAAAAGTTTCAAGTACAAAACTAAGAGTTTCAAGTACAAAACTAAGAGTTTCAAGTACAAAACTAAAAGTTTCAAGTACAAAAATAAGAGTTTCAAGTACAAAACTAAAAGTTTCAAGTACAAAACTAAGAGTTTCAAGTACAAAACTAAGAGTTTCAAGTACAAAACTAAAAGTTTCAAGTACAAAACTAAGAGTTTCAAGTACAAAACTAAGAGTTTCAAGTACAAAACTAAGAGTTTCAAGTACAAAACTAAGAGTTTCAAGTACAAAACTAAGAGTTTCAAGAACAAAACTAAAAGTTACAAGTACAAAACGTAAGCCCCAACATACCTTCATACTCCGTTTGCTTTAAGTGATGTCACTGTAGACCTTACTGTAGAAAATAAGTGATAGGCTGAAATATTTCTTTAAGCTCCATTTGCAGCTTGTTTTATAAGCATGGGTCTAGGGGCCACAGGCTGTTCTTCACTTACTGTGTTCAGTCCAAATATGCAGAGGTTATTGGTTAGGCCACCAAAGAACCTGCCAACCAGCTGATTCTGATGTATTAAAGAAACAATAGAGGAGACTGATCATGTGTCTGAATGAGGGAGGGACATAAAGGATTATAGTTGTACATACTCAGATGGCCCCGACTCTGAAAAACACACAGCTGCGTCTATCCTCTACATCCCCTCAGAGCTGATCCTGTTACTCTGACAACCATACATTACTAAACATAAACAGTAGACCAACAGGTGGAGGACAACTGTTTCCACTCATTCTTACTCATTTAGTGCTCTTCACAAGCAGCAACAAAGCTCTGGTCCTCTACCAGAGACCTGGGAGCTCTGGTCCTCGACCAGAGACCTGGGAGCTCTGGTCCTCGACCAGAGACCTGGTCCTCTACCAGAGACCTGGGAGCTCTGGTCCTCGACCAGAGACCTGGTCCTCTACCAGAGACCTGGTCCTCGACCAGAGACCTGGTCCTCGACCAGAGACCTGGGAGCTCTGGTCCTCTACCAGAGACCTGGTCCTCGACCAGAGACCTGAGAGCTCTGGTCCTCGACCAGAGACCTGGGAGCTCTGGTCCTCGACCAGAGACCTGGGAGCTCTGGTCCTCGACCAGAGACCTGGGAGCTCTGGTCCTCGACCAGAGACCTGGTCCTCTACCAGAGACCTGGTCCTCTACCAGAGACCTGGTCCTCGACCAGAGACCTGAGAGCTCTGGTCCTCTACCAGAGACCTGGTCCTCGACCAGAGACCTGGGAGCTCTGGTCCTCTACCAGAGACCTGGTCCTCTACCAGAGACCTGGTCCTCTACCAGAGACCTGGGAGCTCTGGTCCTCTACCAGAGACCTGGTCCTCGACCAGAGACCTGGGAGCTCTGGTCCTCTACCAGAGACCTGGTCCTCGACCAGAGACCTGAGAGCTCTGGTCCTCTACCAGAGACCTGGTCCTCTACCAGAGACCTGGTCCTCTACCAGAGACCTGGGAGCTCTGGTCCTCTACCAGAGACCTGGTCCTCGACCAGAGACCTGGGAGCTCTGGTCCTCTACCAGAGACCTGGTCCTCGACCAGAGACCTGAGAGCTCTGGTCCTCTACCAGAGACCTGGTCCTCTACCAGAGACCTGGTCCTCTACCAGAGACCTGGGAGCTCTGGTCCTCTACCAGAGACCTGGTCCTCGACCAGAGACCTGGGAGCTCTGGTCCTCTACCAGAGACCTGGTCCTCGACCAGAGACCTGAGAGCTCTGGTCCTCTACCAGAGACCTGGTCCTCTACCAGAGACCTGGTCCTCTACCAGAGACCTGGGAGCTCTGGTCCTCTACCAGAGACCTGGTCCTCGACCAGAGACCTGGGAGCTCTGGTCCTCTACCAGAGACCTGGTCCTCTACCAGAGACCTGGGAGCTCTGGTCCTCTACCAGAGACCTGGTCCTCGACCACAGACCTGGGAGCTCTGGTCCTCTACCAGAGACCTGGTCCTCGACCACAGACCTGGGAGCTCTGGTCCTCTACCAGAGACCTGGTCCTCGACCACAGACCTGGGAGCTCTGGTCCTCTACCAGAGACCTGGTCCTCTACATAGAATATAGAAAAACAACTAAACGCCATTATATTTTTGCATATCATCCATCTGGGCCACAAAATCAGTAGCAGTTCCTTTAAACTGAAGACTCCCAATGATCCCTGTATCAGTGACCCACTATGTTCTCATGCCACTCTGGAGAACTGCCTAGCTAGATTAGAACGCTAGCTGATTTAGCACTGAAATGATTGTAAGCAATGATTTACCATCAAAAACCAGAAACCATTGGGCAATGCTCCATGGTGTCATGGAAAAGACCCAGGGAACAGCCCTGGAACACGAACCGGGGCAGAGGATGACTGATGAGGGCTATTTTTGCTTTGTGTCTGCTGCATGTATGAACAGACAGCTTATTGATTTTGGATTTTGCAAATCAAATTTCATATAAAACAATACAGAAAAAAGCAGCTGGTAAATTTACAAGTGAGTCTGATGACTGGAACCCAGCTGTGCTTTACATACCGTCATGTTTAAAGGGCAAGTTGCAATTTAAACACTCCCTTAAACAAATGTTTAGAGAAATATAATAGAAACTTTATCTGAATAAATATTTACACAAATTCAGCTTATTTAGGCTTTTGGATTCATTTTTGTGAGAATTGTCTATTTTTTCACCAAACCGGAAGTGACAACAGTGCAGGGAGACCGTTAGTTCTCTACGTATATAGAAAACTGATCCACTTATCACTGCTTGTGACAAGCAAAACAAACCCCCAGAGTGCCGTTATTTTATTACTTTATTACTATAGTGAGAAGTTATTTTATTAAGATAAAAAAAAAGATAAAAACAATCAGTTTAGTAAGGCTGTAGACCAAGACCCACCTTCTCACTCGGGTCTCCGACCGTACACGGATACCAGCGTTTAGCACCAGGTTTTTGATCATCAGAGCTCCAACCGTTGAGCTGCGTTCAGAACGAGCTACATGGATTGTTAAGAAATGAAAGAGTTTATAAGAAGTTTCACAGGATGAAGCTGAACGGTTCGAGCTGACACCGGATCAGTGTCGGGCCAGGCTGGAGAGCCCCGCCGGAATGCCCCGCTGGAGAGTCCCGCAAAGTTACAGCGGGTCTGAGGCAACGGCATACCCCGCCTTCCAGGTGAGGGTCCGACAGCTGAAGGAAACGCTCTCATGAAATTGCAGATCGGTACCGGACTACGACCCGCCACGAACCGGAACCCTGCCATGGAAACGAGACTCAAGTCTCCCCGTTAGCTCCTGTTAGCTGCTACGTGCTAACAGCGGTTCCGGTGTTAATTTGAATGGATCGAAGTAACGGCGCCTGTTTAGAGTCACGCTGAATGCTTTTCTGTCGGTATGTGGGACTCCATCACATCCAGTCCTGGACTAGACCAGGACCGCCGGGGTTTTTCGTCTCCAAACAGAAGTCACCGTACCGGTAAGGAAGCCGTCCCGTTGTTGACTCAGTGTCCTGACAGACTGGCGATTGGCATTCACAAACATAATAATTTAGCATTTTTGATTAAAATGAATTCACACCGACTTGATTAAAGAGTGCTCTAACCTAAAACTAACAACTCATCGCCGACAGCGAGCAGGCAGCTGGCAGACTAGAGCGGTGCCTGTCTGAGATGTTAAAGTAGTTTAGCTTTAAAAAATCTACACAATGATTAAAACAAGCATCTGTTACACAAACTCCACACAACAAAGGGCTCAAATGATCATATTTATGGGAATATTGATCGTACAGAGTGTTAAATTATCCTACAAATACTTTATTTATCTACATCAGACAACACTGTAAGCAGCGCCACCTAGCTGGGAGCTCCCTCTGGTGACGTCACAGGTCCAAATATGGAATTTTGCTTTGCAAAAAGGGGCACTTTTGACTAAAAAAAAATGGTTTTAAAAAATGTATTGTAAAACAAAATACCCTCAATAAACATTTCAAATAGTATTTTTGGACAGAATTTGATCTGAATTAAAAAAAACAAACTTTCAATTTGCTCTTTAACACACTAAACTGGTATCCAGGTGAAACTCTAGCAAAACCACAGACACAAAGACATTCTGCAGTTCAAGATACAGCTGCTCACATGGTTCAGGAACCAACCGCTGACTTATGCATACGAGGGCATCTACGTTATTAAAAGCAGAACCTTAGAACTGAAACGAAGACAACCATTACGTCACATATGGAAAATGTAGAAAGAGAGAATTCCACCTGATGAAAAGAGAAGGCTTAGAGGGGGGGGGACACTGAGCAGAGGGTCCAGGCGCTGGAGAGGATAAAGTGTGTCACTTCTTAAATTAGAAGAAGGAATTTGTATATGAAGTTCACAGGAGGATTAGTTTCACTGGGGCACAAGGGGTGTGTCTCTCAGGGCAGAACACTGGAAGTAAAGGTTACGCTGATGGAAGGCAGGTTTAAAAAAGGAAGCTTTACGTCAAGAATCATAAACATTTATCACTTTACTTTATTATATTTAGAGTGAAGCAATAATCCAGACATTATTACACCAATAAGATTTATAAGAGTCCAACAACATTCAAACACTGGCTCAAATCAACAGGAAATAATGACTTGTACCTTTGTATCTTTAGAACAATAAAAACAGAGATAATGCATTGCCTGAGTCTTCTCCCTACCATAATCATTCTGATCAATTAGAGCACAGGAGGCATGGTGTACCATAACATAATCACTTTAGAGCCGGAAACGTGAAATAATAACTCACATTTTTAATATTTGAAACATTTGTTAGCATCATATACTTTTTATTACATTTACTATGCAATTATATGATAACGCAACAGTAATTAAACCAAATCTAATTTTTACTTGCCATATTCAGTACCTAAATCTTCCACTAGAGGGATTCAACACAGCAGGTTTTTGAGGTAAATACAAATCTTGTTCAAATGACTGAGTTCCTAGAAACTTAGAAATATGTACATCAGATACTTTACAGTTGGTGTTAAAGGCTTAAAGCTAAGATGTGGAGCATTTCAGCAAGAGAGCATGTTTTTAAACCGACGTATCACGGCCCCTCCCAAAACATTCATTCTCTCCCCCCCTCCCGGTTTCTATAGCCCCACCTCGACACGCACGTCACTAAGTCGGGCAGAAACTGAGCAGCTTCTGCTCAAACTATAATTACATTGCAGAGTTCAATCATACACATGTTCTTTCGCTGTACGAGGCTCTGAGTCCAGTCTGTCTCTTGCTTATAAAACGTAGCTCTAAGCAGCGAGCTGCTGGACTGAAGCTGAACCCGGAAATGAGAAACGCTCGGTTCAGAATGAGTTCCCGACCAAAATAAATGTGTATCCTTGGCAAGCCTTGCCATTCTGTGAGAAGAAATGTTTCAAAACAAAAATAAATCCCTTAGTAGCCAGGGAATGGATAATGTTTTAGTAGAAATTAGCTCTGGCTCTTTGACTGACAGCCTACAATATGGAAATTAAAATTTTATTGGCTGAAAAAGTTCACCAGTCAGAAATAATTCATAGGGGTCTCTAGGAGGAAGAGGGGTCTTCAGAAGAATAACAGATGTTGTGGAACTCTACCCATAGATCATAGTTTAGACCTGAAATATCATTTAAAACATTTAGAAAGCTTTGATACAGAGAAAAATGCTCCACATAGGAGCTTTAAGTACTGGTAATCCATAATACATTACAAGCTCTATAGTACACCAGCTGTTTAGCTGAAGGTCCAACGTATTCTGCGAAAAATACATTTTCAATACGATAAAATCAGATAACTGCCAAGCACAAGTCACGTATGTCCACGGTGCTAACATGTCAGTTGTAGATAGACTGGTATTAGACTTGTTACTACAGATGTGTGGTGCTGACTGTGATGCTGGTATCGTTGTGGGGGTGTGGAGGGTCTGAGTCCATCTGCTGCTGTTTCGCTCGAACAGGAGGAGGTGATAAAGCAGCGCACAGAGCAGGTGGAGAGGATCAGACAGGTGAGGGAGGAGGAGCTGAGACAGCAGCGCAGGTAAACTCTTTAGCAGTGATCTACAGTTACACACCAGTTAGTGTGAAGAAGCTGGGAGTACAGAATCCTCAGCAGAATCAGAGGCCTCATCAGGCATTTTAGGAACTTCTGCTGATTCCTCCAGAAGCTCCACGCCAGCACCCGAGGTGTCTGCTGCAGAAGAAGAGCCAGCAGCAACAGAAGAGGAGACATTTACCCCAACACAGGGACCAAAACCTGCTGTACGGACTCCACAGTCTGAGTCCAAGAAGAGGAGGAGGCAGCTGGAAACTGATGAAAATGTGTCAAATGAACTTCAAGTAATCGATGAACAGGAGACCAGAGAATGATAGACCAGAGGCCCTGTTGAAGGTGCACAATGGACTATTTGAAATGTTGGTCAAAAAGCTGAAGCTTCTTCTGTAA
>SSNR01000085.1:1946148-1963591 GCA_006937965.1 Callopanchax toddi
CAGACCCTCTGACCTCCACCAGACCCTCTGACCTCCATCAGACCCTCAGACCTCCACCAGACCCTCTGACCATCCACCAGACCCTCTGACCATCCATCAGACCCTCTGACCTCCATCAGACCCTCTGACCTCCACCAGACCCTCAGACCTCCACCAGACCCACTGACCTCCACCAGACCCTCTGACCTCCATCAGACCCTCTGACCATCCACCAGACCCACTGACCTCCACCAGACCCTCTGACCTCCACCAGATCCTCAGACCTCCACTAACAGGTGAATTAGGTGAAGTATCTTGGACTAGAAGCAGAGAGGACCAGGACCAGGAGGACCAGGAGTAGAGAGGACCAGGAGTAGAGAGGACCAGGAGGACCAGGAGCAGAGAGGACCAGGACCAGGAGGACCAGGAGTAGAGAGGACCAGGAGCAGAGAGGACCAGGACCAGGAGGACCAGGAGTAGAGAGGACCAGAAGTAGAGAGGACCAGAAGGACCAGGACCAGGAGTGGAGAGGACCAGAAAGATCAGGAGTAGAGAGGACCAGAAGGACCAGGAGTAGAGAGGACCAGAAGTAGAGAAGGACCAGGACCAGGAGCGGAGAGGACCAGAAGGACCAGGACCAGGAGTAGAGAGGACCAGAAGGACCAGGACCAGGAGTAGAGAGGACCAGGAGTAGAGAGGACCAGAAGGACCAGGACCAGGAGTAGAGAGGACCAGGAGTAGAGAGGACCAGAAGGACCAGGACCAGGAGTAGAGAGGACCGGGAGTAGAGAGGACCAGAAGGACCAGGACCAGGAGTAGAAAGGACCAGTAGTAGAGAGGCCCTGAAGGACCAGGACCAGAGAGGACCAGGAGGACCATTGGAGCTCTCAGAATGCAGATGTGAGCTCTTTGGGTCCAAAACCTGTCCACACCAACTCCGTGGTTGTGGGATTCCAAAGACACAGTAGAGGGGCCAGCAGAGACCACATCTGGTTTTGAGGGGTCCTCCACCTGTCTCCAGCTCAGCAGCATCACCTCTAAAAGCTAAAGTTGGTCCAGGTGTGTCTGCTGCAGCAGAAACAACCCAACCCCAGAGACTCATACACCTAGTCCGACCCGGTTCCGATCCCTAGGCACGGTGGACTGGTCCATCTGATTACTGACGGATCTGGTTTCTAACCGGTCACGCACGAGACAGATCGTGTTGTGTGTTTTTCAGCAAGAGCGTCTGAAGAAGCACCTACACAGACTGAACCTGTCCCATTTAAACTATCAGATAATAAATCATAACGGACCAAAACTAATCGATCGGTACCGATGTTCCAGACTCACCCGGTTCTCCAGCTAGCGGTCAAATGGAAGAAGGTTTCCCTGAAGACAGGCGTCTCAGACGGACTGTCAACGACGAAATGTCTCTGCCTCCTCCTGCTAACAGCGACGAGTCCAACAGACATCAGCTGGAACGAACCGCAGGGGGAGACTACTGCTAAAGTACTGCCTCTGAACGCCAAAACACCGGCTTTTATCGCGAGATCACGTGTTGTTCTCGATGCCAAACTCCGCCTGCTGCAGCAATACGTCAGCGGGTCCTCCATATTGGAAGGGGAGCCAGTCAGAGCAGTGAAGGGATTTCTGGCTCATTTTCAAGTGGTGTTCTATCAGGTCTACAGTCCATCAAAAATACCAGGGGTGGCAAGCACACACACACACACACACACATGCACACTCATACACATGCACACACACCACTAGATTTACCATCATGGATAGCAATATGGCAGCCAGTTTACCGATGAGCTCATTGATCAGACCTGCAGTCAAAAATCTCACATTCCGTTTTCTCTCTGAATATTTTAGATGTAGAGCAGACCAGGCTTTCTGTTAAAGGTGAATTACAACCATTCTATCTGCACACGCTCCCCATTACTTAGTTTAACTTTGTCCAACTCCTTTAAACATCGATTAGAGGAATTCTGTCAGCCCAGCTTTGGTATGTTTTGGAGTAATTCTTTATCACGAAACTCTTTCTTACAAAGTGCTTTTCTTTTTTTTCTTTTTTAAAAAACATTTATTTATACATTTTTGTTGATTACACAAAAAATACAAAACAAGAACAAACAAAAGCAAAAAGAACAAAACATGCCAGTATTCCTGTACGGAAATGACAGTAAACAATTTTCACAATCAGTCTAGATTGCCAATTTACAAAAGTAAAGTAAAGTAAAAAAGAAAGATGATCATATATATGAGATTAGGCAGGGTAACAGGTGTATGTAAAAAATAATCGATACAGTGGGTCCAGAAAAGCAGGGAACAGGTCCAGGAGGACATCAGGGTCTGGTAACGAAATAATGTTCATGTTACAACAAAATATTAAGGAATGAACAAATTAACTACGCTGTTCCCCTGTTTATGTGACTTATAAAGGGGCCCCAAATTTCAGCAAATTTAGAATTGGCATATACCAATCGATAACGGACCTCTTCAGCATATAAACAGCCAATCATTTCACACAGCCAGACACTAAAAAGAGGAGGAGTAGTGGCTTTCCAGGTCCTAAGAATGAGTCTCTTAGCCACAATCATGCCAAACGTCAAGGCTTTCTGAAGGGGTTGTGGGAGTGCCATGAGGCCACAGAACATCCTAGCACAGCAAGGGCACCATCTGGGTTTCATTTAATTTTGTAAACCAGATTCAAAAGCTTAAAAATTTCTTCCCAGAAGGTCCTAAGTTTAGAACAGGACCAGAACAAGTGGCCACGGGTTCCTTCCGTACTTTTACATTTATCACACAGTGGAGACGTAGATGGAAAAATTCAGTTTAACTTTGTATTTGAAAAATGCAAGCGATGAACGACTTTAAATTGTATAAGCTGTAATCTAGCATTTATAGAACAGTCTTTTATCTTCTGCAACCTGTTTGCCCACAAGGCGTCTGATATCTCAATTGCAATGTCCTTAACCCAGGCGTCTCTGATGTGTAGTGTCGGTGCAGAGATAGTAAAGAGTGCAGTGCAGTGACTTAATACGTTTTTAGAAGTGGGACTTTTGATCAAGTAATCATGAAAATCAGCATGAACAGGGGGCTGATCCAGGTGGGAGAACGAGTGCTTCACAAAGTTCCTGATTTGTAAGTATCGGAAAAAGTGAGAAGAGGGTAAATTAAAATTGGATTGGAGCTGCGCAAATGAAGCAAAATGGTCATCAATATAAAGATCCTCAATAGTGTGTAGACCCAAGTCAGACCATGTTCTGTACACAGGGTCTGTCAGGCCTGGGGGAAAGGTAAGGTTCTGAGTTATTGGGGCAAAGACGGAAAGGTGTGGGAGGTCCAAAGCACCCTTAATTTGCTTCAGAATTCTAAGAGAATGACCTAGAACAAAATCTTTGTGGAGCTGTTTGATGGGTATGTTAGGTTTTGAAAACAGAACAGCATCAAGTGAAGTACCAAAGATGTCTATAGCATTGCTCGACTCCATGACAGGCCAGGGTGGACCACATCCCTCCTCAGTAACTGCTCCAGCTGAGTGACCATGCCAGAAGACCCATGCTCTGGCATTGCAGGTCCAGTAATAATGCCTGAAGACTGGGAGGCCTAATCCACCAGCGGAAGTGGGTTTCTGTAAATGTACTTTCGCAATTCTATGAGATTTATTTGCCCAGACAAAAGACAGGACCATAGAGTCGATTGTTTTTAAAAAAGATGTTGTGAGAAAGATAGGAATATTTTGAAAAAGATGGATAATGCTTTTCTTTTTTTGAGCAAAACTTTCAAATTAATTTCTCAATATTTTCCTATTTCCCTTTCTTATAAAGGAACACGCCCCAAAATCATCACTATGTAGTCTGATTGGTCAGCTCATGGTCCAAAGGGCCTTATGGCGTTTACAGACCAGCGTGGTTCAGCTCCGTTCATGTGGGCTTAGTCCTGTCACGCACAGCTCCGTTGTGTTCATACTATCTTTTCTGGAACACCAAAGTGACCGAGCAGACGGGGCGGTCTGGAGCTGAGAAATCTTTGATGCCATACATGAGCGCCACACGGTAGTAAACAAAGCACTCATGTGAGCTGAGCTGAGTGGGATAAGATGGTAAAACAAGCCGTTTGGAAGCAGGAGGAAACATTACAGCGATGACTAGGGACAACCTCACGGTAAGAGCTTTTATTTAATATCAGCACATACTATATAGCACCAACATGTTTACACCTACAAGTTATCACTTTATGTTTTTAAAATACAGGTGTCTTGTTTCAGATGGCTCAGTGTTCCAGCTGGTCACTCGAGTGATCCTCTCACTGGTGGGCTTCTTGTGTTTTGGTTTCACGGAACCGCAGTGAACTTCACGTACCTGCGCCGGTGATGCAGCGGAGAGACACCTGTTACACCAATAGTCCAAGATTCCTCCAACAGCTGGTTTTCTCTTCAATAAAGTCTGGATTATTCTGATATTGTTTCTTGGTTGAAACCAAAAATTACTGAAAGAATTTAACTTTTGGTGGACAATATAAGCACACCCCAGTTATAAATATATAAAACAGGACTAAAACGTGCTTACAAATCATGTTTTAATGCTGTGATGTAATAAGTCTCTCATACATTTGCTTAAACTTCAGTTAAAGAAATGTTTCATCTTTGACAGGAAATTACTAAGAACACTGTACTGAGCGCTATGGAGAAAATGACAGTGAATATCTACATCAGCAGAGAGACACCAGACATCATCACCATCATCATGGAGGGTGTGGTGGTTCTTCAGGATCTGGATAACGTGGCCCCCATGCTGTTTGGACTGTTTTACTCCTTGACCATGAGTTACCATCACAGCTCTGCCACACTTCACTTTGGATTGAAAAGATGGACATGGAGTTTGATGCAACTCAACTCCCAAGAACCTAAAGACAAACTTCTCCTGTGAGGAAAGCTGACTGTTGTTGTACATGTGAGGTGGTTAGAAACAGGTCAGAGGACATTTAAATCTCACACTTGCTCTCAATCCGTGTATGGTTCGTTCTTTGGTTTTTCCGTTTCAAAATAAAATCAGAAATAACAATAAACCACATAGTTTTTTGGTTTTTCAGTTTTTGAAAGCCAAACGTAATATTTAACAAAGACAAAAACCACAGTGATGGATTTTTATATGTGGGCATGGCCAGGTTTTTTCACTTTGTCTCTTTAAAAGTCTGGCAGCATTTTTCAGTTTCAGTTTGTAGATGAGAACTGTCCAGTCTAAATCGACCCATCAGGTCTGTGAAACAGAACGTTTTGTTAAACTCAGTTGGAGTAAAGAGTTTTGAAAACTTCTAAAAATGTTGCTTTGAACAAAGTTGTCACAAAACCATCAGTGTTGGGATTTCTGACATTCACTGTATCACTGTTGATCCTGGTTCTTCAATAAAGGATTTGACAACTGTTCATTTGTATTAAGAACTGAGGGAAAATGGGTGCTCTAAATGATTAAGAAAGTTAATAGAAAAGTGTTTTTATCCCATTAATAATTTTTAAACGGTAACATTTCTACATTTCAAATCAGTTGAATAGTTACATCAAATTGTTTACCATTAGAATTGTTTAATTTAAACTTGATAAAGGCCTTCAGCAGGATGGTTGCTTGTAACCTTTTTTTTTTTTTAAGTCTAATTTCTATGCAGTGGTGGAGTTATGCTGAGATTGATGACTTATTAACTGTTGATGTGTTTCAGTAGAGCAGTAGTGTTAGTTTAGTTCTTTACCTTTTGTCACTGCATTGAAATTAGACCTTTTATTTTGAAAGGTTACTGGCAACCATCCTGGTAGAGAATAATACAATCTGTTAAAAGACTTCCATTGGAACATTTAGTATCTATAATACTATCATCTATTATGAAGATAACATTTAGTATTTAAGTGACCAAATACACTGGAGTAAAAGTTATTGAGTCATGTTGGGAGAAAGTAAAAAAAGTTGGGTTGGATCAAAATGCTCCAAGTTATCAAATGACTTCAACATGTTTCAGTCACACTTCATCAACACAAAATTCACAGGTTAGTCAAACATGAATAATTTGTGTTCATTTGACTCAATTCTTTAAGTTGCTGCAAAAGCAAAACATCTGTGTGTAACCAATGTCCACTATGGAATTAAGTTAATCCTACAAGTTATTTTTTCAGTGTACTAAAGGTGAAGATGGCCCAGGGGAAGAAAAGCTGTTTACCATGTGGGACCAGCGTTCAAGCCCATGGGTCAAAAGCATCTTTGGGCAAGATGCTAAACCTCCAACTGTCTCCCAGCTGCCATCAAAATTACTGCCCTCTGCTCCTCAGGGATGGGTCAAATGACGAGAACAAGTCCTACTATGTTGTACTAAGGTATATGTACTATGTGGTCACTGATTACCCCTTTCCCTAGCGTAGCTACTGGGCGGATCTGACCTCCCTGCTCCTGTGACATCACAGCACAGAGACCACAATTGCTTGCATCCACTTCAAAAATAAATAATAATAATAATAATAATAATAATAATACATTTTATTTCAGGTGCCTTTCAAAACACCCAAGGTCACCGTACAATTAAAATCCACAGTAAAAAAAAACTTCAACAAATAAAACCACTAAAACAACCAGCATAAAACAATCACAGTAAAAACACAAAAAGATACAAAAACCAACAAATTCAACCGTCATAAAATCAACCAGGATAAAACAACCATAAATCACAGCAGTTGTTACACAGTGTAGGCAGTTTTAAATAGGTGAGTTTTCAGCCTGGATTTAGAAAGCTGGAGAGATGTGATGTTTCTCAGGCCAGCAGGGAGAGAGTTCCACAAGGAAGGGGCAGATCTGCTGAATGCTCGTTTCCCCATGGTGGTAAGTCGCGCGGGAGGAACATGTAGATTTACAGAAGCAAAGGAACGAAGAACTCGAGAGGGTATGGAGATTTGGATGAGTTGAGAAATGTAAGAGGGGGTGAGGTTGTGTAAAGCCTTTAATGTAAGCAGAAGGAGTTTGTAAATAACCCTATATTTTATTGGCAGCCAGTGAAGTTGTTGCATGTCCCGAGTAATGTGGGCGGTAAGAGGAGTTCTGGTAGTAGTACGAGCCGCAGCGTTCTGTACTAACTGTAACTTGTGCAGTGAGTTTTGTGGAAGGCCAAAAAGAAGCGAGTTACAGTAATCAAGTCGAGACGTGACCAAACTATTTACCAAGATGGCGGCATCCTGCACAGAGAGAGATGGACGGAGACAGTTAATATTACGGATATGAAAAAAGGCAGTCTGTGTGATTGAATTGATACGGGGCAGGAACGACAGAGGACTGTCCAACAGAACACCAAGGCTCTTAACTTGCGCCAAACAGGTAACTGAGATATTCTCACAGGTTAGAGAGAAGCTGCCAGCTTTCCCCAGGGCAGGTTTTGTACCCCTGAGGAGCACCTCTGTTTTCTTAGGGTTAAGTTGGAGAAAGTTACTGGAAAACCATGACCTGAGCTCTGTCAAACAGCCAATGAGTGCAACTGGTGGAAGAAGAGCAGACGGAGAGGTAGAGACATAAAGCTGAGTATCATCAGCGTAACAATGAAAGTTAAGATTGAATTTCCTGAAGATGGCCCCAAGGGGAAGCAGATACACTATAAAAAGAAGAGGGCCAAGTACTGAACCTTGAGGAACCCCTGTAGGAACAACGGATGGAGATGAGGTGAAAGTCTTCATTCGAATGATATGAGTCCTATCGGTGACGTATGAATGGAACCACCACTGGAGCACAGCGCCAGAAACCCCCAGGGACGCCAACCTAGCCAACAGGGTGGAGTGACAGATTGTGTCAAAGGCAGCAAGAACAATCTGCAAATGCCAGCAAAGGTCCAGTAACTAGACAGCTTTTCAAAGCCTCAAAGCTATTCTTGCACTGCTCTGTCCTCTGACCCAACATTATGCCAGACTTGGTACCAGGGGCGTGGCTACGGGTGGGCCTGGACGGGCCTGGGCCCACCCACTGTGTACCTGGGCCCACCCAATCAAATGGCTTCCCCATATTAAATGGGGTAATAGTGTGTCCTCTCCTTTTAAGATCTGTAATGGTGTTAGACAAGGTAGTATTCTGTCTCCTCTTCTTTTTAATATTTATATGGACGATATGTCAAAACAGCTAAGTAACTGCAAAACTGGATTTGTAATTGGTGGCACAATAATAAACCACTTAATGTATGCAGATGATCTGGTGATCTTCAGTCCATACAGTGCTGGCTTTCAACAGCTATTGAGGGTCTGCTCTCAGTATGGTTCTGAGTTTGACGTCGCCTATAATGCCAAGAAGAGCACTCTTTTAATCGTGAGAAGTAAGGAGGACAGTAAACTGGTATTTCCAGACTTCTTTTAATCAGGTGTTGTTCTTAAAGAATGTACGGTTGTTAAATATTTGGGACACCACATATCTGCAGATCTGACAGATGATGTGGACATATACAGACAGTGCCGTTTACTGTATGCGCAGGCTAACACTCTGGTACGTAGGTTTGGAATGTGTTCTGTACCTGTAAAAACTGCTCTGTTTAAAGCATACTGTACCCCTATGTACACTGCTCATCTATGGAAACACTAAAAGAAAAACACCATGAGAAAACTTACGGTTGCATATAATGACGGGCTGAGAATGATGCTGAGAATGCCGAGATGGTGCAGTGCGACAAAATGTGTGTTGATGTGAGTGTGCCTACAAGTCAGGCAGTACGACAAAACCTCATGTACAGTTGTATGTGTAGACTACTGGACTCCAAGAACAGCATTGTCCTGTCGCTGTCATGGATCCGGCTCCTGCTCTCTGCCCCTCCCTCACCTGTTTACCCTGCTCCTGCTTTCTCTGCCCCTGATTGCCAATCATTGTTTCCACCTGTTCCTCTGCCTATATAACCACAGTTCTGCAGCCACTCAGTGCGAGATTGTCTGATGTTGTTTGTCACTCAGTTTTCTAGCCCCATAGTCTGACCATAGTTCACAGTATTTCTTGCCATAGCTCTTGTTCCTGACCTTAGTTTTTGCCTCCTGACCACTGCCTCTGCCTTATCCCTGCCGGACCTCGTTTTGGATTCACTGGTTTTCACTGGTTTTTCTGGACCGTTTTTTGACTCTTTCTATTGGATCACGGACTCTGCCTTTTCCCTCCTGTGGTGAGACCCGCTCCCTATTAAATTACTCACCTCCTTGTCCCGTTTCTCTCTCTCCCGTCGAACCGTTTTCAGTCGGATCCCGCTCCTCCTTGTTTTGCCTTTCTGAACGGATCCTGAACTGGCAAGCGACGTTTTCCACCTCCCCTTTCCCTTTTTGAATAAAGACTCTTTTTGATATATTCCCTGTGTCTGGTTCTCGTTATGGGTCCGACTCGTGCCACGGTCATGACAGTCGCTGACAAACCTCACACAGAGTTCTATGATATTTTATTCCAGTTTGTGGAATTATTGGCGTTTTAACCTTTATGTGAGTTTGTAACAGTTTTTTATTCATTTTATGTATTTTACCTTTTCTACTTATTTATGTATGTTTTTATGTTTTTAGTATCAACCCTTTGTTTTTTTACTATGGACCTCTTTGTGTCTTTAATAAAGTTATTGATTGATAACTATTACATCATTTGTAAGTCTTGCTCTCATTGGCTATTTTGAATACTTTCTGAACTCTCCAGACGAGCTACGGTAAAAGCGAAACTGTGCGTATGCTGCTGTGACTTGTAGCGTCAACCAAAGCATTTAAGAAATGGCAAAACAAATCTTCATTTCAAAATGTTTCAAAAAACAAAAAGTGGAGGACCTGTCCTGTGTTACAGGGTTAATGTGCTTTTTGTTCAAAGATCTTTCTGTCAGTTTCTGACAGTGGTTCCTCTCTTTTGCAGCCTTGTACTTTCGCAGAATGTTTTGTGCAAATCTGCATGCTTTAAACTTTTTTTTTACAGCGCAGTGTCCATGCGTCCTGACTCACTTTTGACCAAGAGTCTGGATGAATAGCGCCCTTATGTTCCCTTCCCTTTACGAGCTTCTTTTCTGCAGCAAGGTGGGAATGAAAATCTACACTTTCACAAGTAGAAAATATGTTTTTAACAGATTGACAGACTGCAGAATCAGAACCATGGAGCAGCATGATGTCTCCAAACGGTGCGCTCTAAGCTCCTCTCTTTTTCCTCTCTCTCTCTCTCTCTGTGTACGACCTGAAATAATTAATGTATTTGACCATACCCGATGGCTCGGGCTGAAATTGAGACCTCTAGTGATAAACACAGAGCAGCTCTCAGATCACTTCTTTCAGCATCAGCTGTGTTTTTTTTTTTTACCGCAACGAGCAGGTGTCCGTCAGACGTGATCAGAAACATCAATGAAGTGATTTATTCAGCCGTTCTGATGGTCAGGTTGTGTTTAAACGATATCAGTGTGATAATGTTAATGCCTGTCTGAGAGAAGTGTATAAAAAGTGTAGTGAGGGGTTTTACAGCCTTAAAACTTCTGGAGTTATTGTAAAAATATAAAACTGATACTTGGCGGATTTCACCACAACTGCGGGTTATTTTTAGAACGTAACTCCCAGAATAAACGAGGAATCACTGTATAGACACATTTGCTTAAACAGAAGTGACATTTACAAATACACTTATTTTCAATTACATTTTTGGGCCCATCCATTTTTTATTAGGCCCGGCTGAAAATCTATTTCTGACTACGCCACTGCTTGGTACTTCCCCACTCTGCCACCAGTGGTTTCCCTAGCCAATTAGGTGAACCTGGTCCAAAAGCTAGTTTGAGCGCAAGGACATGACACAGTTGCCCAAAAGACACCTACAGTATTTCCGTAAACACGTATCCGCACATTAGGCCCATTTCCACTGTCGGAACTTCAGGGTAAATCCTAGAGGGCGAAATTGACTGGGACAATCAGCTGGCTCGTTCCGCTCAGCGCTCGTGTTTCCATTACAGCCCCCACCTTTCCGGAACTTTTGTAAGACGTCAGCATCGACGTCACTGACAAGCGTAAAGGCGCGAACAGACAAGGAAGCGGAGAATAATAAATAGATCAACAATGGACAAAGAAGCGATGGTTGCGGCGTATTTCGCTGTTTTTATACACAGTGATGGGAGTGCTGAACAGAAGGATGAGTATACTTGATGACGAACTAATCCAACTTCGGAGACACAGTCATTTTGCAAGCTCCGACAACAACACACAGGTCATTTATCTCGGCGCGGTCTGCTTTCATCATTTTCCTTCATCCCACAACCAATCAGCACGAGTTAACCACATTTCCCACTCCGCGAGTCTATCGGGCCGATCCGAGTACCTGCCCCTGATCAGGGACTCCGTTGGTCCCTGAAATGGCCCTGAAGACGGCCCTCTCGGAATGGCCCGCATCAATGGAAACAGTCACGCGCCACAAAGTTCCGGTAAAATTACCCTGAAGTTCCGATAGTGGAAACGGGCCTATTGTTTGCAAACCTCACTGACAACACAAAGGTGCAAACTGCACAGAGATTATCTTCAAAAAACTTTACCAGGTTTAGCCTGGTAGCTAGTATTTGTGTTTGTTTTTTGTTGCGCCATAAAGTAACCAAAAAGTAACTACTAATCTAACTTAGTTACTTTTTAAATCAAGTAATCAGTAAAGTAACTAAGTAAATTTTTAAAGGAGTAAACAGTAATCAATGGTCAGATTACTTTTTCAAAGTAACTGTGGCAACACTGTCAGAGTAACATTTTGACAAAGGACTGTTAGGTTTTGATAGTAGAGTTTCAATTTGACACAGATGTGAATGGTATATTTCCAAGTGTTGTGTCATGTTTACTTGTAGAGTTTTGGTGAGTGAAGTTTTGCAAAATGTGTTCCAGCAACGGGCACCAACTTCTATAGCTGGACAATCCTGTGGATACTGGACAATGCCGTGGACACCATTCAACACTGTGGACATTTTGAAATGCTGTGGACACTGGACCATTCTGCGGACAATGGACTTTGCCGTGGACACCGTACAATGCTGTGGATGCTGTACGACGCTGTGGACACTGGACATTTCTGCGAACAATGAACAATGCTGTGAACACTGTACAGTGCTGTGGACAATGAACAGTGCTGTGAAAACTGTACAGTGCTGTGGACACTGGACAAATCTGTGGCTATCAGAAAATGCTGTGGACACTGAACAACTCTATGGACAATGACAATGCTGTGGACACTGGACAATGGTTTTGACACCGGAGAATGCTGTGGACACCAGACAATTCAGTGGACAATGAACAATGCAGTTCCAGTAACAGCATTTGTCTGTTTTTTGAGGTGAACATCAAAAATGGTGTCAGACGTGGAGATTTCAGTGCTTTGTCACCAGTAACTTTTTAAGGGGAGTGTCATGAACAGGAGCAACCAGTCCAGTTCTTTTAAATCTGTTTTACTAACTGTCACAACGGTCAGTATCCAACGACTCAAAACACCATAGAAATAGTTGCCCCAGACGCCAACTCCCATCAGGGCTGGACTGGGATCAGAAAGCGGCCCTCGCATATTTGATCTCAGCAGCCCACCAGATCATCCTGACCACGCCCCCTCCCCCTGGACCAGCACCAACGTTTCTGCCCCAATGAGCAATGACGTTGACAAAGTCAACAGATTTTAAGTGGGAATAAATGAATAAGTTCTATGAATGAAATGTAAGAAAGAACTAGGACTCATCATATAAAGCACCATTAGACTTATTCTGGTGCTGGTTTTACTTGTACTGTTTGATGCAAACCTCTAAAAACAAGACAAAGGTCAGAGTGCACAGAGGAAACAGACCCATAGAATCAGGACTGGTTTTGTTTTCCTGAGGTCGCTTCATAACGTCTGCAGAATTTCTTCACATTAACTTCTATGCTGTTTTAGATGAACAGATTGTATCAGATTGTTAAATGTTAATCATTTTAGAAGCAGGACAGAAGCAACAGGCTGAACCTGGAATCATTTCAATTTTCAATCATTTCTCTTATATTGTCTCTGTGTCATCATGTGAAAGTTGTGTGTCATTTACTTGCTTTCTATTCTTGTGTGTATGCTGCTGTGACAAGTGAATTTCCCCACTGTGGGATCAATAAAGTCATTCTATTCTATTTCTCAGGTCTTTGTTGTTTTTATTGATCATTTTTCATGTTTTTATTTGGAGCGTATGGCGGAGGAGGAGAGTTGGGGGGACATAGTGGAGCTGTATTGACTTTTATAATAAATAAACACAGGAGAAGCAGCAGAAACAGGAGATAAAGTTCAAACTGCAGCGCAGCGAGGTCCAAAGAGTACAGAAGCACGTTCGTTACTCACATGGAAAAAACACGAACATTGTTCAAAAGAATCTGTCTAAATGCGAAAATAAGGTGTTGATTTGACAGCCCAGCTGCAGGTTTCTTCAAAGGTCACGTCACCGAGCCGTTTTCCATTCATCAACTCATCACTTTGTTAAAGTATCACCTGTCTTACCTGCAAGTGACGCGCGGTCATCACCCCGCTGTCTCTTCCTCCTCTGACCCTTACTGGGAGATGGTGGGCTCCACTGGGGAGACTGGAGAGAGGTCCATCTTTTTTCCAGCAAATATTTTACTTTTGTTATTGCTTATTAACATGCTTTACACATTTTTATTTTACATATTACATTTGTATGAATATTATAATAGCCTGATTTTTTATGTTCTCGCCATGGGCGCATGGTGCACGAGGCACAGTGCGTGATTCATGTGGGCGGAGTGACGGCGCAGCCTGCCACCCTGCTGTGCAGTCCTGAGAGAGCAGGCGTTGGGGCCGTGGGCCGCTTCGCGCTTTAAAGGCATCATTTGCAACTTTTTCATATTTTAAAATCTTTTCCTTGAGCCAGTCTGTGCTAATATGACCCTTTACAGGGTTGGTCACATGGTAAATGGCTTGTATTTATAGAGCGCTTTCTACAGTGCAGAACACCCCAAAGCGCTGTACAACACGATCAGTCACTCACCCATTCACACTCACACTCACACACTGGTGGTGATAAACTACGTTGTAGTCTCAGCTGCCCTCGGACACTCTGACAGAGGCGGGGACGCCATGCACCGGCGCCCATCCAAGACCCTCTGACCACCACCAGTAGGCAAGTTGGGTGAAGTGTCTTGCCCAAGGACACAACAACAATCTAACCCAGCCGGAGCTGGGGATCGAACCGGCGACCCTCTGGTTACCAGACCGGCCACTCTACCAACTGACCCATGATAACGTCCTGCTAGTGCCGACTTCCACCCCAAGGATTTCACAACAAAAGCACCTCAAATCTGCCCTACTCAACACCAGGTCTCTCAATAACAAAAGCCAAATATTGCATGAATTTATAACAAACAATAAACTGGACTTTCTCTTTCTCACTGAAACTTGGCACAAACCCATGGACTATTTCGCATTAAACCAGACCACCCCCACAGGATACTGCTACTTGGATAAACCCCGCTCAGAAGGCCAGGGTGGGGACATCGCCGTCATCCATCGCGAGGACCTCACCCTGCGCCCCATCTCCATACCCCCTGCTCCATCGTTTGAACACCTGGTCTTCAGACTTCCCGGATCACAATCACTAATAATCGCCATCAGGGTTCAAAATTGTAGCCTCACCAAATAGGCTACATCCTCTGACCTTTGACCTCTGTTGACCATCACAACAATAATCCATCTTTTTCCCAATAACTTGGAATACAATCACTCTTGGTTTATGTTTAACCTGAATCAAGATCCCTACAGGTGTCCTACTGTCCACTTTCAGGTGTCCATCTCCCAGATGACCTTAACTGGACACTAACTGGTCTAATAAAACACTCTCTTTAAGAAGTCTCTTCTTTAACACCACAGACTGGTGTTCTAACTGTAATCTCTTGTTTACAGAACATTCGCCTGTGTTTCTGTTCAAGGGCATTTGCCCTCTCACACACACAAAGTGTTATAATATGCTTCTCTGCTATTTTCTACAATTATAATGTGAGTCTTAACGGGCGGAAGTCATGTGACTTGGTAACTCCCTCACAGTCCCTTGTCCAATCAGAACCATTCACAACTCCACTAACTCAGTTCTGATTAGTACACTTAACATCTTCTGATTGGTTAAATTTAAGATAACTCGTCTCAAAACTAATACTCAGTTCCGGTACAAGCCAGTCTTGTCTTGTCTTGTCTGGTCTTGTCGAGTCTTCATACAGTCTCAGTCTTGGTCTGAGCTACAGCCTGAAGCAGTTGGAGCTGCTATGCTGCTATCTTAGCGGAACCTTCATCAGCTTTGAACAAGGCCTCTCGTCTCTCCCTCACCACGGGAAGATCAGAAATGACTTCAGCATGCTGCTGAAATGCCTCCCTTGCTGACCGGGACGTATCCACGGACTGTCCGGCGAGGTCCTCGGCGGCCACGCCTTCCAGGACCACCACTCCGAGTCTGGGGACTCCAGCCTCAGCTCGTGGAGAAACCAACGCCTGTCAGATCCAGGAGCGTCCACCTGTCAGTGAGCGAACACCACTTTCTGATCGAGAGGTTTGCTTTGATAAAGCTTAATTCTTCCAAACTAAATTAAGCCAAAACTAAATCCCATTCCAAACTCAGATTAGCCTAAATTGACTCTTAAAGTCACAACTAGGTTAACTAAATTAACTAACTTCCCTAGTCATTAAAACATATGCTACGGTCCGTTAAAACTCACAATTAAAACTATCTTTAACATCCTCAACATGTTTAAGAATATTAATTGTGTTTACATCAAACTTTCAAACTGTCTTATCTGTCTGTGTTCTTAGGTTTTTCAAATTAAATGATTGTTCAATCCTTATCTGGTCTCAGTTCCACATTATTAATAAGGTATTTCAATTCACTGTACTCTTTCAAAGAACCTAGATACCTTCAATAAATATTAGCTATTATCAGGGTTAAATGACAGTTTATCACTTTCCATTAAAACCCAGAAATAAGTTAATGTTATCTGAAGAGGGTGTAGTTAAAATAACTAATAGTTATTTCAAAACGCTACAAAATTAACACCCGCCAAATGCGGGTTGAAAATCATTTTGGCGGGTACTGATAAAAAATAACCAGCCAGTTTGGCCGGTGGTGACGCTCTGGGTCTTGTGTGTGTCCCCTCCGTCCTACATTTCCCATGAACACTTCACTTCCTTAATCTGGGGCATGGCTGCAGCGTTCAGGCGCACTTTGGTCTTCTGTGCAGTCTGGTCCAATCAACTGCTGGGTTTCACATGACGTAGCGTTGAAGTCACCCAATGCAGGAAGTAACCGTCTCTGCAGAATCCTACTTTTGCTGTTGACTCGGCTTCAAAATGTTCAAATTCTGTGCGGTCTATGGTTGTTGCAACCGCTCTAATCGGGAGAAAGACAAACGTTTTTTTTCATGTCCCGAAAGTCGTGTGCCACAAAGGACTTCATTTAAAAACCTTACCGAAAGAAGACGGCAGAAGTGGGTCAGTATCTCCAGTTACAAACAAGAGGCGCAGAAACTGACACTTTAGAGAGTTTTCAGCGATCACTATCTAACAGGTAAGGGTTTACTAAATGTTATTTTCTAGTATTTTATTGAAAATTAACTGAGAAACGCGTCTATAAAAACGGCAGGTAAACAAGTTAGATATTGTTTTCATGTGTCCTAACTAACCTAAAAAGATCACATTTATTAACCTAAACAGTAAAGTTTTTAAACACTTGCTTAAAAAACTAAATGTCTAATATTGTAAGATTTTCATTTGTTAAAAGTGCAACACAAATACGATGACATCTTTTAAAAATGACATAAAATTGCATTTATAAATGATTGTTTGCAGGAGCATAATATTGTCTGACCCTGCTGCAGGAACTCTGGAGAAAACCTGGCCTACTGTGAACCGAATGCTACGCCATCGCTGTCCTGACGCTCTTTACCTCTTTGATGCTCTCCTCACCATCCCTGCAAGTCCAGCTGACTGTGAAGGAGGGCTCAGTGTCATGAAGCAGGTAAAGAGTGACTGGCGTTCACGCCTGAAAGGTGAGACCCTCTCTGACCTCCTGAAAACCCAGTTATGCTCATCTGACATCAACGACTTTGATCCAACCAAAGCCATTGACATCTGGCATGCTGACAGTTTGTGTGCAAAAACGCAACAAAAGAAACTGAGGGTTACTCAGATTCAGAAGAAGAAATTAGTTCTGAGAGCTCTGAGGATATTTAGGAAAAAGATACAGTAACAAAAAAAAATCAATGCTTGCACTTTGTGTATAATTTTGTGTATATTGCACTATCTGTGTGTTTTTCTTGATAGCAGTGTTAATAAAAATGATCAAATATTCATTCAGTGGCATTAGAACCTTTTTTTACTGCAGAAAAATTCGGCTAGTGAAAATTCTGTTTAGCTGGTAACTTCAGAAAGTTACTAGCCACTTTGGCTGGTGAACAAAAAAGTCAATTTCAAACCCTGGTCGCCAAAATATACCCCCCCCCCCCCCCCCC
>SSNR01000085.1:1963601-1993257 GCA_006937965.1 Callopanchax toddi
CCCCCCCCCCCCCCCCAAAAATAAGTCAAACATTCTTTCAGACTTTAGTGAATTTTTTACTCAGCTCTCCTCCATCTCACCTTCTGTTCTCCTCCTAGGGGACTTCAACATCCATGTTGACTCTCCTACATCTAAGCTCACAACTGATTTTTTGGACATGTTAAACTGCTTCAATCTGACTCAACACATAAACTCCCCCCCACACAGACAAGGACATATCTTGGACCTGGTCTGTACTACATCCTCTCTGAGCATTCAGAACCTCTCACTAACCGACCTAACCATCTTCGACCACATGGCCATAACCATGGACCTGAACATTCCCATCCCCCAGCCCAAACAACAACAACAACGTACAATAACCATCCGAAATCTAATGTCTCTGTCTCCTACCACTCTCTCATTCTCTATATCTGATGCTGTCTCCAGTTCCCTGCTCCCTACTGACCCCACACCCTCTGAACTTGTTGACCACTACAACCACACTCTCTCCACCTGCCTGAATCAGCTAGCCCCCCCTAAGACACTGACCGTATCCTTCGCCCAGTTTGCTCCTTGGTACACCCCAGAACTCCACGCTCTGAAGAAAAAACAACGACAACTGGAACACCTCTATAAGAAAACCAGTCTCACTGTTCACAGTCAAATCCTCAAACACCCTACCACAATGTACAAAACAGCCTGCAGTAACGCCCGCTCCAAGTTCTACTCTGACATAATCCATTCCAACTCCTCCAACCCCCGCACCTTATTCTCTGTTTTCAGTAAATTATCCCGACCTAAGGACAACATCACCACCACCTTCACACCGCTCAAATGTAACGACTTCCTGACCCACTTCCATTCTAAAATTACATCCATTCACAGCCAGCTTGCTTCCTCTCCGTCTGCCTGCTCCACCTCAGAACCCAAACTTAGTCCATTATGTACTCACAGTTTTTCTACCTTCACACCTCTCACCCGATCCGACACTACCAAGCTCCTGTCCTCCATGAAATTAACCACCTGTCATCTGGACCCCATCCCATCCCCCCTTATCAAAGCATGTCTCCCTGCTGTCAGCCCTCTCATCACCGACATCATAAACACCTCCCTCACCACTGGATCTGTCCCGCCGTCTCTCAAACTCGCCTCCATCACTCCCATCCTGAAGAAACCCGGTCTGAACCCAGACATTATGGACAGTTTCAGACCTATCTCCAACCTCCCACTACTCTCAAAAATCCTGGAACGTTCAGTCACAAACTTAAACAGTTTTAAAACGCTACACGTTCAGACAGAACGATAGGATTGGACAATCCGGCTGTCTGTCTCACTGTACCACCGCACTTTCACACTGCTTGGATCCGCCATTAATCCGCCCTGGCGCATTTTGCAGCTGAACATCCCGGAAGTGAGAGGAGGACAGAAACAGTACCAATACCAGAGTCCCAAAAAGCAAAACACCTTTTCAGCTAGCAGAAAACTAAAAACGTTTGGGTTAGAGTTTGTCATATCCGGGGCAGACTGATCTTTGAGAAGGTTCCCCTTTGTGGGACCAGGATCAAAGATGAGTCTGGGAGACGAGGAAGTCGCGTCAGAGGCAACTACCGCACACACCGTTAACATCAGAGGTGTCACCCGGCTGAAGTATTGAACGCTCGGGCGGCAGAGACTGGATGATGTAGCAGGGCTTTTAGAACCTGTGATTAATTTGTGGCTGAGGTAAAATATTGACAATATGCAAATAATCACGATTAAAGATTTTAATCGATCAAAAACACCGATACATTTATACAGCTCATATGTATGTGTGTGTTTTATTCTTTTCCCTATGAAATTATTCTAATTGTCCTCTTCATCTGCAACCCTGTCTCTGTCTCAGCTGCAGAGTCCAACTCAGCATAATAAACAGCTCTCAGGGAATTAAAGAGCTACTGCAGAGCCGCAGATTGTTTATTACACAATCAATACATTCTGCTCTAAAACTGCAAAGAGCGTTCAGCGTCCGTTACTACAATTCATCAGCTCTGAAAGAGCAGAGCAAAGCCTTTAGCAGCTGCTATGTCTCTGCAAAGATGGAGGAATGAGTTGAATCAGCAGACTTGATCTGGACCTTACTTTTAACATGAGACAATAATTCACTTCAGTTCATTTATAAAAATACAAAAGTCTTCTCAAGGATTTAAACAGGCCCAGTTCATGCAATTCTGATTCAGATTCACATCCTGTTAAATCCAGTCCAGTTCAGTCTCATTACAGCATACCATTGTTTTTAATCTTTGAGTTTGTTTGCTGTAACTCACCTCTCTGAGGC
Source organism: Callopanchax toddi (assembly GCA_006937965.1). Lineage (NCBI taxonomy): Eukaryota > Metazoa > Chordata > Actinopteri > Cyprinodontiformes > Nothobranchiidae > Callopanchax > Callopanchax toddi. The sequence continues at coordinate 1,965,898 of SSNR01000085.1, forward strand.
CCAATCTGGTCAGCTGGATGCGACTTTCAAGATGTAAACAATCCACAGATCGCCGCTCCTTGCTGGACGTGCTAAGCAGAGTATGTTCACCTGTGCGCTCAGATACCAGGATGTTATCCAGTGGTTTGTCATCTAGTGGTTGAACTTGAGCCTCGGCTGCTTGTGAAGTTGGAGGAATTTTTTCTTGGTGCCTCAGGCTTCGTCCATCCTACCGAGCTCCCCGTCGCCATTGGTCCATACCGCACAGCCACTGTCCGAGCAGTAAGATCCGGTACGTCCTCCTTCGTCGACTCACCTCCACCCCGAACCGCTGGTTCGATCATGGAAGCCTTACGCTGTAGATCGTTCGCCATAGCCGGGAGCCGAGTGCCTGCACTCCATGCCTCCAGCTGCAGGGCCCCCGCGCTGCATGTCCCGTCCGAGGTAGGATTCCTCGTTTCCTCCACCTTAATGTCAGAGGGTCCAGGGCATGGATAGATGTCACCACACATCAGTAAGCAGATGAAAACCACCAGGGCATTCCTTTGTTGTGCTTGGTACTGAGTTTTTGTTTGACTCATCTCACTTCCATGTAGTATTGAATAAATGAGAGCCACGATCAGGGTGTAATTTCTGTAACCAAAACCCCAACATTAGTAGGGTATCAGTGTGGTTCAGATTAGGTGTAACTTTGCATTTTGAGCCATTACGAAGAGAAGTCAGCCCAGCAACATTATAAAATAAGGCAAACAACAGGAGAGCTGTCACTGCCCCTGCCACACCCTGCGCCATCTTGGTTTCGGGTCCTGTCATCGTTCCTCATGTATCGTTGCTAAGCTAATTGTTGTGAATAAAGCTCTGTGTTATGCTTTAGGGACCAAAGAGCAGCTCTTCTAACCTCAAGAGGAGAAAAGGATCACCTCCTCACTGGAACTAAGAATCCATCTGATGCTGCATGGAGGTGAAAGAATAAACATCCAGACGAAGCACCCCCAGGCTCTCCTGCTGATCAGTGGGGACTTTAATCACACCTCCCTCTCCTCTGCTCTCCCCACCTTTACTCAGTATGTTAAGGTCCACATCAGAGAGAGGAAAACACTGGACCTACTGCATGCTAATGTCAAACACGCATACACCTCTGCCCCTCTCCCCCGCTCGGCCGCTCTGATCACAGTCTGCTTCATCTGCTCCCTGATTACACACCCAGGGTGAGAAGAGAGCCTGCTCAGAAGAAGTCTGTGAAGGTGTGGACTGAGGAAGCCAGTGAGAGACTGAGGTACTGTTTCCAGACCACAGACTGGGAGGCGCTCTGTAGTCCTCATGGTGGTGACATCGAGAGCCTGACCCACTGTATCACTGACTACATGAACTTTGGTGTAGAGAAACACCGTACCAACACGGAGGGTACGGTGTTTCTCTAACAACAAGCCCTGGGTAACCCCTGAGCTTAAAGCCCTGCTAAACAGGAAGAAGAGGGCTTTCAACACCTCTCCCTCTGCTCCCCCATCACTGCCCCCACCCCTTGTCAACCCCCCCGCCTCACACCTCCCAGATCCTGTCGACACCAACACTATCCCATCTCCGCTGTCCCCTTCAGTCTCCTCCGACCCCCAACATTCCCAACACTCCACACCTCCTCCCTCCACTATCTACCCCCCACAGCAACACCCACCCCTCCTTCTCCCCGCTCTCCTTCACATCTGACCAGGTGAGGAGAGAAATGAGGCGGCTTAAGACCAGGAAGGCAGCAGGACCTGACTGTATCAGCCCCAGACTGCTCAGAGACTGTGCTGAACTCATCAGTCATGAGAAAACAGCAGCTCTACTGAATAAAGGTAGGATGGATCAAATTTAAATATATACGTTGATTTAAGGACTATCCTGTTGTTTTGATTGAACGTTTTTGCTACCAAAATTTTAGTTTGATGTTGAAATGAGTTAAGAGTGATAACTGTTGAAGTCCTGGTCTATTTGATACCGGGCCTTCAGAAAGACAGAATAAAAAAGTGTAATTGATGTATTGATCGCCTCTGAAAGACCTGGCCTGGACACCAGTGATTTACATCACTGTATGAAGTCCACGGCATCAGCTGATAAATAATAAATCACTGTAAATTTAGGTTGTTAATTTATAATATATAATTGTTTTATTTATAAAATAGTTACTTTCCCTAGTAACTAGTTACTTTGAAAGTAATGAGTAACTTAAAGTAACTGAGTTACTTTTGAAAGAAGTAACTAATAATGTAATTAGGTTACTAATTTAAAGTAACTTACCACTGGAGAAGGATGTTGGTGCCTCGGCATTGGGTGGTGCCTTTTTCCGTCGGCGTATTGGGGTGTCTGGGGCTGGGGGCGTCTACCTGCTCTCCCCCTGTGGCTGCCTGGTGGATCTGGGCCCCTGGGTGCGGTCGGGCCTCTGCTGGGGCCGGTTCGCTCCTGGGTCTCGGGTCTCTGGTTCCGGCTGGATCTGCCCTGGATGGCCGGCTGCGAGCGGTGCCTGTGAGCCCCTCGCCACGAACCCCGGGGGCTCTAGCGCGGCGACTGCCGGGTGACCCACGCGGGGTGAGCCTCTGCGCTCTCTGGGGGAGAGTTTAGCGACTGGCCTGGAGGTGGTCTCCCTGGGGTGTCCGTGCCCTGGGTGGCCTTTGGGCGTCTGGGCCTGGACCTCCTCCGTGGGCCTTGGGCGCGGGTCTGTGGCTCCTCTAACTTATTATTGAATGTTTCAATAGAGAAACCTTACATAAACAAGCGCGCATATATACACACAGGTGATCACAAGGTGCTCACATAAAGACGGACTCAGGTGTTTTCAGACACATTGACTGGGGCTGTGGTTGACACTGAACTCTCTTGAATTAGTCTTTACGTATACATTATAAGAATATCACAACTGTTGTATATTCATGTGCTGTTTGTTGCTGTTGTATTTTTCTACGTTTTGTTTGTTTGTGCTTTATTTGCAGGTCTAGAAGTGGATTCTTCATGTCTCTTGTTCTCTTCTTTTTTACTTTCCCCCCACTCTTCTTTCTGTACCCTTCCCCTTCCTTTCAGGCTCCGTGTCCTTTGGGATTCAAATCAACCATAAAAATGTTCTAATAAAGATTTTTAAAGTTATATTTAAATATAAGTCAGGTTGAGCATTATAGCAGTGGCTGTAACGCCTCACCTGGAACAGCAACACTGTTGGGCTTGTTCTGGTAGTCAGACATTATTCTGTTTGCTCTACAGCCGGACAGGACACGGGGTTAAAAAAAAAGCAAAAAAAAAAAAAAAAAAAACCAGAGCATTACCACAGATCATTTATCTCCACGGCTGTAAGGCTGTACAACTCCACTGTTTAGTTTCATTCTGATCTAACTCAGTAGGGTCTGTGCAATGGTCATATCGCTACATTTCCGTACAGTTTGTTAATTCACTATAGCATTCTGTTTTTATATTGATATTCTAATATCAGCTGTTTTCTGTACAGCCCTGTAAATTCACATCTGTATTTTATCTCATCCTCTTATATTGTCTCTGTGTCATCATGTGAAATTAGTGTGTCATTTGTTCTCATGTGTATGCTGCTGTGACAAGTGAATTTCCCCACTGTAGGATCAATAAAGTCATTATAATTCTAAACCCACTAGAGCTCTTCTGTTCTGCTGTGAAAACTAGTTTTACATTCAGGATTAACAGTTACCATGTTTTCATGCCATAATGAAGAAATATAATGTAACATTTCACTTGGGTATTTACAGGTGAGTATCAGATGGGGGTGTGCAGCAATAAAGTATGGACCAGTGATGTTCAAATAGGTTCATCTGCTGGAGCAAATATGGCTTTAAAAAGGGGAATAAATAAAGTAAAAGACCACAGACCAGGAAACAAGTTTGAACTGCTGACTTATTATTGAGAACAAAGACACATTGACAAGATTTAGACATTACATCAAAAAACAAAACTTAAATTCCCTTCTTTGTTTTAGCTTGGGTTAAGTTTTAAATCCCTTTTCCTTATGTTTAAACCTCAGTTAGATTTAAATTAGTACTTAAATTAGTACTAATTTAAGTAAATTAAATTAGTACTAATTTAAGTACTATTTAGTAAATAATTACTAATTTAGTAATTTAAATTAGTACTAGTAAAGTTAATCCAGTTTTAGTTTGGATAACCTATTCTTTTTCTATGGTTCAAGTTCTATTTTAGTTTGATTAAAGTTAATTGTCTTCTTTTAACCATTAATCATTTGTCTCACATCAACCAAAAATTATACAGTGCAAAAAAACCAAACCTATTTTCACAATCAATTTGGTCTTAGGTAAACAACTAAAATCATCATCCCTCCTCAAAATCCCCAGTGTACATCAAAGACATGCCCATCTCCACCTCGGACACATTCAAATTTCTTGGAACTCACATCTGCAATAACCTCAAATGGAAAATAAACACAGACCATATCCACAAGAAAGCTCAACAAAGACTCTTCCATCTCAGGCAGTTAAAAAAAGTTTAAGGTCCGCCCCCATCTTTTACGCCAGTTTTACACAGGCATCATTAAAGCATTCTCACATCATCCATTGCAGTTTGGTACAGCGCACTGGATAAACTATCCAGAAATAAACTACAAAGAATCATTTCAAGAGCATCAAAAATAATTGGAACATCTCTCCCCTCCCTGGAACTGCTTCATCACAGACGGACACTACAGTGTGCACACAGGATTTTTTCTGACACCTCTCACCAGCACACCCTGCCTTCCAACTACTCCCCTCAGGTAGACGATACAGGTCAATCGCTTCAAGAACAACCCGGTTCAAGAACAGCTTTATCCCAACTGCCATAAGAATTCTAAATCAGCAGGACCGCTAGGCTGGACTACTCATTTTCTGTAAAGTTATGTGTTTGTCTGTGTTTTGGTGTCATATATTGTTGGAACCTGCTTTGTATACTGGCAACAAATTCCACCAGCTTGCTGCGTGGTCATTAAAGAAATCTAATCTAATCTAATCTAAAAATGTAAAACTATGTAAAACTCAAAATAATTCAGCGAAAGACTGAATTAATCTGTATATCACAGAGTCAAAGTTATTTTTCAATGTTTCTTTTGCCAAAAAGGCTGAATTAATCTGTGTACCACAGATTTAAAAGTTCTTTTCTGCAATAATTCCAGATTAGCAGTGCAGAATTTTCTCTGAATCCGTTGTGGTTTGGTAGAAAGTAAGTTTAGATTCCACCAGTTAAAATGAATCCTCACACTGACCAGCAGAGGGCGCATCACTCCTGATGTGTGCACATTTTAGACTCTCTCCAGGGTTAGCTCGCCATCTTGTTTCTTCCACATGTTCATCCACATGTCCTTCCAACTCCGGTTTAGCTGGATATTTTTCAACCCACACTAAATGGCCTATTATAAACAACATAAGATGTGCATAAATACATAAAATAAAATGTCCATTTTCTGTGCCAAACGGTGCCTACCAGAGAGGTGCTGCACAAAATGGTGGACAGAGACAAAGCAGGGCTATTAGCTTAAAGCTGCACTCAGCAAGTTGGTAAACAAGCTAGGTATCGCTAGCTATTTCACAGAAACACGTCTCAGAGCTCTCACCCCTCCCGTCAGGTTAAATCTGTAGGCCAGCCTCCTCCGACATGCTGCCGCTCGTATCAGAAACAATACAGAGTAAAACTCCAGCTGTTGAAACGTTCCCCCAGGGTTTTCCTCTTTCTACGTCCAAACGTTTTTAGTTTTCTGCTAACTGAAAAGGTGTTTTTCTTTTTGGGACTCTGGTATTTTTTCCTAAAATGGAAGCGGTAACAGCTGGCTGTTTCTGTCCTTCTCTCACTTCCGGGATGTTCTGCTGCAAAATGCGCCTGGGCGGATTAATGGCGGATCCAAGCAGTGCGGAAGTGTTGCGCTTCAGCGAGACAGACAGCTGGATTGTCCAATCCTATAATAAGCTGTGAAATCTTGAACTTCATCCATCTTGTTTAAGGTGAGTGCAGTGAGATCCGGCTCGAAGGACCATCAATGTACAGAGATAGTGGTAAGTTACTGAACTTCCAACTGCCTCCTGGGCACCATCAAAATAGGCTGCCCTCTGCTCCTCAGTGATAGGTCAGATGCAGAAAACAAATTCTAGAACATTGTACTCAGGTGTATTGGTATTTGCCAACATTCCTCTTTCCCTAAATCAAATCTTGACTTTGCATTAGGAGGACAAGTTTAGTGGTTTGAGTATTTGGAGAAAAACTCACATGTTGCCTTCAGTCCACAGATGGTGTGTGTGTGTTCGTCAGAGTGTTCAGATTGTAAAGATATAGTTTAAAAGTTGGCTAAAAAAATTGAAAAGGCTAAATAAAGTCTGCTGTCAAAATGTAAAACCAGTGTAGATGTTGATCTGCATCATCAGTAGAACTATTTATTTATTTTTTATTATGACAGAAAATGATTTATCCTAAACCCACTCTTACTGCACCATCACTGCTGTAATTTCTAACATCCCATAATGTATGTCAGGTAGACAGGAACATTTTTAAGCTGAATTATTTAATTTGTTAAACTAAAACTCTTTTATTTCTACTTTTTTCTAATGGGTTTGTAGATGATGTTGTAGAATGACTTTTTTTTCATGAACAATATAAATGATGCTGTTATGTAAAATAAAGCAGCGGTCACTGTTTCCATGTCCCAGCTGTCCAGAGAAGACGTGATGCTCTGGTTCACATCCAGCAGGCAAACTGCTTCCTCAGGCTCATCTCTAATGGTGCTGAGCAGAGTGAGTGCTGCTGAGCAAGGCCTATTAGCTAAAAGCCGCTACAGCAACACTGACTCAGCATAAAGCATTACCTCACCACCTCCATAACTCCATAAGCTGCTGTCATTTGGAGTTCTCGTTTCTTCTAACAGGACAGCTGGTATGAACCACATTGTCTCTTTTAATCATCTCTCAGGTATTTATTATTTTTATTTATTATTATTTTTATTTGCATTTTGAACAATTTTAACAGGTAACAGTATGGGAGGATTACTGCTATACAACAAGAATAATTTGCATACATTTTTAAGACCGTGTTCATCATGTAGAATCAGCTCTGTCCACTTTGACCACATTTCATAAAACATGTCCTTTTGCATTCTGAGGATGAATGAGAGTTTTTCCATGTTGTATATTTATCAGGTAATGGTTCTTCTATCATTGGGGGGGGGGGGGGGGGGGGGGGGGGTCTGGTTTCAGACATTTCCTGGTTATGATTTTCTTGCTCGCTGCCAGAAGCATCCAAAGCAACTGCTTATCTTTTCTTTTCTAATTTGTAATATCAACATTAGCCAGATACACAGTTTCACAGGTGAAAGGTATTTTACTACCAAATATTACTACAAATTAATATGTTCACATATCTATGGCCAATAGGTTCTTGAAACTGAAAAGTCCATACAAATCTCTGATTTGATGCAGTCTCCCCTGCCTCGATGCCTCATTTGAATAGGTGTAATAAAAAACTTGACCATATTCTTCCTGCAAAACTCACGCCACGTGTTGGATTCTGTGACATGTATTGGACATATGTTCTTACGGTTAGGGTTTAGTTTTGTGTCGTTATCAGCTGTTAGCCACTGTTAGCTTTCCTCTCGGGTTAATCTGGTACAGACTGGAGTTTTGAGGCGTAGCCTGGCAGGGGTACAGGCCCGCCAGGCTTTGAAAGCACTGGGGAAAACCCTGTATTAGGTGAAAAATAAACATTTTCTGTGAAATTATTGCACAATTTTTCACTCCTAACCACACTCGTCCTTTTTAGCTCAACAGCTACCTCTAGCGACCAATCTAGAAAACTACAACAGTTCTGACAGCAGCAGCTTCTCTACAGCTGAGAGGAAGAGGTCAGATCAGCTGACCAGGAAGACCAGCTCTGTCCTAGGATGTCCTCTAGAGACAGTGAAGACAGTGGAGACAGAAGAACTCTGGTAACAATAACGTCCCTGTTTGGACAACATCTCCCATCCCATGATGCTGTTGGAGAACTGGAGCTCCCTCAGCGACAGGCTGCTGCTGCATCCTGATCCAGGAAGGAGCGTTCTGGTAGATCCTTCCTCCATCAGCTGTTAGACTGTAGACCCATCACTGCTCCCAAAAAACTGCACCAGTCAAATAAAAAAATCTGCTCAGTTTCACATTGAATCTGAATCAGTTTGATGTTTTTGAGTATTTTATTATTTTTATGTTTTAAATTAGCTCTTATCCTATGGAAGCCCATTTCCGCCATTTTGAAAAATATTTTTTGATACTTATTTCATAATTATGAGATACTAAGTCATAATAATGAGATACAAAGTCATAATAATGAGATACTATCTCATAATTATGAGATACAAAGTCATAATAATGAGATACTAAGTCATAATAATGAGATGCTAAGTCATAATAATGAGATACTAAGTCATAATAATGATATACTAAGTCATAATAATGAGATGCTAAGTCATAATAATGAGATACTAAGTCATAATAATGAGATACTATCTCATAATTATGAGATACAAAGTCATAATAATGAGATACTAAGTCATACTAATGAGATACTATCTCATAATTATGAGATACTAAGTCATAATAATGCAATACTAAGTCATAATAATGAGATGCTAAGTCATAATAATGAGATACTAAGTCATAATAATGAGATACTATCTCATAATTATGAGATGCTAAGTCATAATAATGAGATACTATCTCATAATTTCGATTTAGCACCAAACCAGTAATTCTCAAAGTCTGGGCTGAATTCCGGATCAGGACTGCACAGCTATTCCATCTGAATTCTTATCTACAGCCTCGTATTCTTATGTTCTAGTTTTTAAATGTTTTGTAACCTTGTGTGAATCTGTGCGCATTTTGCTGCTGGTTCATCTGAATTTACTCCCTGAAGGAAAATAAAAGGTTTTTTTTTTCTGTTCTATTCTGTTAATATGTGGGTGAGAACTGGTAAGGTAAAGAACAAGTAGTGCCTTGCAAAAGGTGGTCAAACCTGAAAAAGACTGGAAACCATGGCAACCAAGCTAAGGATGATGCAGAGGCGGCATGAGGAAGAACAAGAACAGGGCCCTTCCAGGGTCAGACATGTTGTGAAGAAATGTCCCAGATGGCCCCGGTCAAACCCGATCCCTGCAGATGATCCTTATAAATACAGCATGTGTGTAGACTGGTGTTTACAGAGTGACAATGAAGATGAGTCACACATTACACAGAGAAAGCAAAAACACAGTGTACTCACTCACTTTCACCTACATTATGTCACCTGCTTCGGTAGGATTGGAAGTTTAAGTTCCACAATATATTTATAGCTATACTATGTTAGAACGTTAAGAGGCTTTAAAAAAAAACGTTAAAAGCTACATTGTTTACCAAATTAACGAGTGCAGCTTTAATGGGTTCATTTCTCCGGTATTTCTTGGTGTTGCTAAAACCCACATTGGTCTGAATATCAGACGGTAGTTTTCCTATAAACTCATCTAACAAAACAAGTCTTACATCCATCATCTGGTCCCTCAGGTCACCATGAAGGTCATCAGAGGGACGTGGACAAAGGACGTCCACTTCCATGTCTCTCAGTATCAACCTGCTGATGACCCTCTGTGTCCTCTTAGCTCAGTGGACACTTCCATCTGAGAACTTCCTGTTTGAAGCGTCTCTGTTGATCAGTTGGTAGGTGTGGTCTTGGTCTGATGATGTCAGAATGTGGACATCATGATTAGAGACCAGGTCTAATGGATCCAGGACATTTATTGGTGGATTCATGGATCAAACAGCTGCTGTGAATTGATCCATTCAGCTCCTTGTTAGAGAACAGCAGGTTGAGTCAAAACTACTGAGACACTGATCAGCTGGACATGAGCACTCAGAGGTCAGAGGTCAGCACCTGAAAATGTCAGAGGGTATTTTAGGGTCATCCTGAAATGTCACCAGAAACTTTTAGTGAGTTGTTTTGTTTATTTTCTAAAGGATAACAGTCAAAATGCTGCCTTATTTTCCACCCGTGTCATTCTGTGGATTCTCATCGAGTTAAACATTCAGTAGATTAGAAATGTTTGTGACCACCGACTTTAATACATGAATTAAACGTTGTGGACCAGAGGAAAACACTGCTCCTGAATTTGATCAGAGGGTTTTCTTTATTTCAGGTTTCTCAGCTGGAACAAACTTCTTCCTCATCCCCAGGTCTCCAGTCACACCCAGAGCAGACGATCAGTGACAGGAGAGTTGGTCTAAAAGCATCAGCAGCTGAAAGGTTTCATTTCCATTCCTTTAAATGTGATGGATCGTCACTACTTCTTACTCAGGTTTCATAGATTTCGAATGTTAGATGGTAAATGTCCTGTTCTACACTCCCCAAAGTGCTGTACAACCCATGAACGCTCACATTCACACACTGGTGGTGATAAACAATGTTGTAGTCTCAGCTGCTCTGGGGCACTCTGACAGTCAACTGCAGAGACCACCACCAGTAGGCAAGGTGGGTGAAGTGTCTCCAAGGACACGACAATCCAACCCAGCTGGAGCTGGGATCAGACCGGCCGTTCTACCAACTGAGCGACACGCTGCCTCATATCTTTAATGCATGTTTCGTATTTTTGTTCTGAGTAACTTTGATGAAAACTGTGTTTCAGCATCCTAAGTTAAAGATCTGACAGAGAAATGCAGAAAATCTAAAGGTCTTTAAATATGAATCAGGAACAGTCTAGCACATCGGAGACGTTTGGGCACTTTATGGATGCCTCTGTGTTGCATCATGTTCTGGAAACATCCTGGTCCTAAAGCAAGAATCTGAAGCTCCAACATAACGAGTTGTTTGGCATAAATGTCATTTTATTACAGATTTCCTTTAACATACATCAGATTTATCCCATCATAATGATAAACAGGTTGTAGAAAGATAAAAACATGTTTCTATATAATAAACAAACGGGATGAAAAAAGTCCTCAATTACATGATTACAAAAGAAGCGACTAGAAGAATGTGATGTGATCAACCACAGCTTCCTTCTGCAGCACGTCGGATCCGTTTCCATTCAACAAATACTCAGAATTCACCTTGAAACTGGTAGAGAAGGAAGGAAGTGTTTAGAACGTTCTGCTAAAAATCCAGTTCCTGGAGGAAAACCTGACGCTAAACAACAGAAGTGTTGAAGTGACCCCTGCTGGGCTGCAACACCAGCTACAACCAAAACAACTAAAGGAAGTCAGGAGAAAAGGATGAACTCCTCTGGATGAGCTGTGACTCAGAGCAGCTGTAAGGATCCTCTACAGGTTACAGTCACAACCAGGAGGCTCCTCCTGCTGCTCTGGGATCATGGAAAGAAACACCATGTCAAAGGTTAAAGACTCCCCTTCACACACACACACACACACTCACACGCACGCACGCACACAGTAAACATGTTTGGCGCCAGCAGCAACCAAAGAATAGAGATTCTAAATCATGATTGTTGCTAAAAGCGAAGAACAGATCAGTTACAGAAACCTGGACCTCACAAAGCAAAGCCTGAGTTTCAACACACAAAGCACATGTGATCTATTGGTCACTGAGCCTAAAGGTCATCCTTATGATAAGGTTCACGTTACACCAGCCTAGAAAAAGAATCCACTGAACAAACGGCTCCTCAGACCCACATCTAAAGAAGAATCAATCTAAAGAACAAAAACCTGACCTTTAAAGATGCTGCTGCTGAGACACCCTCACTACAAACACCCCATGTCAACACGTACAAGAAGTCCAACAGCAGCAAAAATATGTAAACAACACACTGAGGGCGGAGCTCTAGCAGAGGAGGGCAGGGATTGGCTGAGGGATGCCGTGGCCTCATGGTGGGCGGGGTCTGGTCAGCTGACTGCTGCAGGCTGTTTGTAGTGGAGGACGAGTCATCAGCTGGAACACAAACCACATCAGATCAGTGAAAGTAAGGGTTGATGTCTTATCAGCGTTCTCTAGCTGGAAGCGTCGTACTTGGTGGGAACCGTGGGGGAACCCGAGCGGTGGAAGTGGATGTTCTGCCACTTGCTGTCGCGGCGGTGCCAGATGCGGGTCTCCTCTGACTGCATGGTGCGCGGCAGGCCGTTGCTGTCGATGTACTGTGTGAGGCGGATGTAGGCGATGCAGGCCGCCTCGTCTCCAATCAGGTGGACGTGAGGGTTGAGCAGGATGGTGTGGATGGGCTGCTTCCCTTTAGACAGAGCTGCAGGGGAAAGAATCAAAAACTGCAGATCAGTAGAACTCAGCTGGACTAATGGTTTCTATAGAACCAGCAACGTGACCAGGTTAAAGTCAGCCTCATCACAGCTAATTCCTTACACTGTGTTTAGTTTTCTGGACCTGAGCCCCTCAGTAATAAACGGTAGTGGTTCAGTTCCACTGGATGGATTCACCCGACCTCCAGGACTGATGGGAGGAACCCTGGAGTTATTCTGGGCCAGGATCGGTCCCTTTACTCTCAAATACAACATGTTTCTAGGTCTGCTGACTTCACCCGAGTAATTTCACTAGAACCACCCTGACCCAAGGAGATCAGAGAAACCTGTCCATCTTTCATTCCTTCCAGACCTGATTCCTGCAGTTCTGGATGTTCTAAAGGTTCTCCTCGAGCCTCCAGCTGATCCAGTGTCTGATGAGAGTCAGGAGGAGATCAGATCTCTGCAGTTTTAGCATCTATTCACTGGCTCTCCAGAAGATCAGGAACTTAATTTAAAAATGTACATCAATATACAATCCAGAATACCTGCCATTTTATTAGGTACAAGGGACTTGACCAGAGGAAATTAGATCAGCAGGGATAACCTGACTCATCTCTTTAGTTAGTTATCTTGGGTTATGCTGACTCATCTCTTTAGTTAGTTATCTTGGGTTATGCTGACTCATCTCTTTAGTTAGAGTCATCTTGGGTTATGCTGACTCATCTCTTTAGTTAGTTATCTTGGGTTATGCTGACTCATCTCTTTAGTTAGAGTCATCTTGGGTTATGCTGACTCATCTCTTTAGTTAGTTATCTTGGGTTATGCTGACTCATCTCTTTAGTTAGTTATCTTGGGTTATGCTGACTCATCTCTTTAGTTAGTTATCTTGGGTTATGCTGACTCATCTCTTTAGTTAGAGTCATCTTGGGTTATGCTGACTCATCTCTTTAGTTAGAGTCATCTTGGGTTATGCTGACTCATCTCTTTAGTTAGAGTCATCTTGGGTTATGCTGACTCATCTCTTTAGCCCAACCAGCATCGGGATCTTTACCGTTCTCAAAGTAAAAGCGATGGAAGTCTGTGCCCTCTACCAAGTTGCCCAAAGCCTCAGGCTCAAAGGATGTGAGGCCAGGATCACAAATCTTCCTGAAATGAAACATCAGGCCATCACATCAGAGTCAGGCGGCAACAGGTACATCTTCTATGAGTAGATAAAGCTGCTAGGTCTTACGTGTAGGCCTCAAAGTCTCCATTGTTGATGGCCTCAATCAGCTGTTCTGTCACCTTGATGATCTCCTGCTTACGAGCTGCAAGGAGGACAAAAAATATCTTTTTTCACATTTTGGTTAAAAATTATGATAAAGATTAAAAGCACACATTCTAGGAGAGCACTGAACCAACATCACAGCACGTGGATGTTCAGGGGCTGAGCTTCACATCGGTGTCAGAGTGAGAGATGGAATGAAAGGCTGGTGGGACGAGTCAACACAACATCTACATTACCTTTCATGCTAAGGAGGTAGGCTAGAAAACAATGAATGCAAAGTTAAGTGCTGTGGTTTCAGCATGAAGACAACATGGAGGAGTTAAAACATTTCACCACTTTTACACTCAGCTACTTTTGTTTCCAGGTAACTGAACACAGTCTGCTGCTACCAGCCCTGAGAGAACATTAGGACCAAAACACACCTGACAAATAAAACATGCTCCACCTGTTTAGCACTGAAGACACAATCTAACACCACACAGCACTGGGACTGACTTGGTTTCATCTCTGTAGCTCCTTTTTTCAATACCATCGTCATTTTTGGCCTTTTAGAAGAAACTTTGGACAATCAGCTGCCGTGACTTTTTTTTTTTTTTTGAGTGAAGCTAATGAGGTCATATGTTTGCTTACACCCGTTGCGTAGTATGAGACAGGTTACTATAGCAACCAGGATGTTTACGTTCAGTACGGTGGCTCAAAAAGGACAAGAGGTGTATTGTCAACATGCACCATGAATCTGCTCACTCACCACCAAGTGGTCAGGGTGTGCATTACCACCATTAAAATAACAGGTGGCCTTCAGATTACGGCCATTACAGTTTAATAAAAACAGTCAGTGATGGAAAATATTCTGTTAACACGTCCCCTGCAACAGATGGTCACTGATCTACAGGAGTTCATCTAAAACCAGTTTAAAGAGACCAGTTCTAACAGACACTGAGTCACTGGTCTCAGGGGGTCAGAGGTCCAGAGTCTGGGGTCCACAGCAGCAGAGTCTCCTTTAGTCTTTATCCTGGTACGCTGCACAACCAGTAGGCTCTGATCACTGGACCTCAGGGACCTGCTGGGGGTGGAAGGATGTAGAAGATCCCTGATGGAAGCTGGTGCTGGTCCATGTAGGATCCTAAAAACCAGAACCAGGATCTGGAGATGAACTCTGGAGTTAATGAGCAGCCAGTGAAGCTGGTAGAGCAGCGGGGTGATGTGGGTCTATCTGGAGGACTTAGTCAGAGCATTCTGAACCACCTGGAACCGATCCAAGTTCAGAGAGCTGCAGTAGTCCAGACCAGAAGAGATGAAAGAGAGAACCAGAGAACTGACATGAGCATCAGAGTCAGAGCTCGGTCAAAGGCCACATCAAGGTTCCTGACAGAGGAACTGAAGCAGGTTGACCAAGAGGATGCTGACTTTAGGACCCAGCTGGTCCAGAGGACAGAGGAGGCCTTCAGGTTTTGTCCTCATTCAGCTGTAGAAAGTTCCCAGCTACACACACTGTGATATCAGGTCAACACAATCCAACATGTTGGAACTCCTATATTAGTGATCAGAGCGGTCCTGGCGTCCTTCAGAGCACACCTCCTTCCTGCCTCCTGAGAAGGTGTTCGCTCCACTGTAAGTAAGTAAAACTTTATTTATAGAGCGCCTCTCAAGATAAAAACCACAAAGCGCTCAACAAGAGAAAACATAGTTAAAAAATAAACAGATCTGAATAAATGAGTAAGGGTTGAATAAATATGACACAAATGAAAACAAACTTAAAGACAGATGTAAACAGATGAGTCTTTAACTTCTTCTTAAAAGAGTCCACTGAGTCCACAGACCTCAGAAAGTGGACCAGAGTCTTGGAGCTCCAGATGAAAAGGCTCTGTCTCCTTTGGTTCTCAGTCTGGTTTTGGGGACTGAGAGCAGACCTTGGTCAGAGGACCTGAGGGACCTGGAGGGAGTGTAGGGTTTTAGAAATGCAGTGATGTAGGCAGGAGTCTGTCCATGCAGGACTCTCCAGGTCAGGACAAGGATCTTGAAGTGAATTCTAGACTCAACCGGAAGCCAATGCAGCTGCATCAACAGAGGAGAGACGAGAGAATCTGGATGATGTATTCAACCGGAGTCCTGGTGAGGTGTTTTGATTAGAGGAATTAATTGTCTGGGAATGAAGTTCAGAGCAGACTGGAAGGTGCTGGAAAGACTCAATCTGAGTCCTCCTCTGTTTAAAGTTGGTTTTTCACATTTGACATAGATGGCCAAACCATCAGTCTTCTCTGTCCAAAATGTGTACGTTGTCGTTTTCATCACATTTTTTTTTTAAACACGTTTTGGATCATCGTTGGGTCAGCGTATCTCCTGTAGGTCAGACTCATTAGTAAAACTAGCCTTTAACCAGCCCACTGGAAGGAGGGTTTAATGGTCAACATGGAAATGTGGTTGAACCTTTCCCACCCTAGTACTATAAGATCTAGTATATTAAACAAGAATTGGGACGTCGTCGTAGTGTCATGGTGTCAAGTCCCGATAGTTACTGTCGAAGTCAGACGTTTACATTCCTTTATCGTGAATGTGAAATTCAGCCATCTGTGTTTTAATGATTGATTTGAACGGTTTTGGGGTGATTATAAAACAGATCTTCAATGATTTGGGGGCTTTTTTTTTGCAAAGAAAACAAAACAGAAAAACACGCGAGTCCAATGAGGCTCCGGGGCTCAGGGTCTGCTGAGATGGGCTGCCGTCGGCCCGCGGGCCGCCTACTGACTGCCCTGATCTATGCAGAGGAAGTAAAGTCACATCTGTGCACTACTTGATGACCAGTTCGCTCTCAACTCTCCAACATGTTTTCTGTTGTTTGAATTGTCTGACCATCCATCCTCACTAATAGAGCAACCACCTTTCTGCCATGACTCAGTTTGTTTAAGATGTCTTAGGCAAACAGAAGATTCTTTAATTAAAATATATAAAAGTTATCATTTCCAATAATATTTCATGCCAACATGAATAGCAGGGCTAGTCTTAAACGCGACGCCCCACCTCCCTTCCTCCTCTGGATCAGGGTTCATGGAGGCTGGCTGTATGTTAGGATGGACCGTCATCAGCAGCTCCCCGAGTGCCACTCTCTTCATCTTTAATGACATTTAAAAATAAGAGAGGTATCTGCTGAGATTTGCTGAAATGTTCCTGACTTAAGCCTGGGTCCCACACAAGGAGTAAGCACCGCTCTGTGTAGTGAGCGAGCCGTGAATTTGAAAAGAAACCATTGTAATCAGATAAAGTAGTCCCCCTAGGTCCGCCACGTCGCGTCCCAGATGCGCGGGTCTCCACCGTGGTGCTAAAATTGGCGACGTTTTTTTTTTTTCTTTTAACCGTGGCGCGTGTGTCACAACATTCTGGAGGACTTTATGATGCAGAAATTACGACAATACGCTGAACCGCTACTAGTACAGCAAATATAAACAACCGCCAGTACATGGACGAGGAGCGTTTCATTCACGTATTGTGTGGGTCCCAGGCTTTAGTTTCACTTTTCTGTCTCCTGGTAGGTTGATTTCATGCAGACTCAGTTTCCGCCAGGTTTAAATCACAGGTTTGGAAAAGCCACCAGCTTTAACGTCAGCCTATCAGGAACCAGTTCTGATCAGTGCTCCAGGTCGCTGTCCTGTTGCACCCAGGTCCAGGTTTCAACCAGAGCTACTAGGGGTGGGAATCAATACGTTTTATCAGTTCCATTGTTGATTCTGCCCATCAACCCTATTCCTTAACCATTCTCTGATCATGACTAGTTCATTAAGAGGCAGTCTTCACCGTGCACCAGCGTGTGATTTGTTGGGGGGATTTACCCCCTCTACTTTTAATGCCCCCCTCTGGTCATTAATCCTTCACCTCTGGGGGGGGGGGGGGGGGGGGGGGGGGGGGGGGTAGGCAGGCTTCTATGCACCTCTCACTGGTCTGACAGGATTCCCTGGTTTCAGTCCGACAATCCGCTCCCCGCGGTCGGAGGTGCAAGCACGAGCAGGGAGGGGGGTGTGGCGAGGTCCAGCTCCGTTCAGTCTGGACAGAACCAGCACTGGGTCCAGATCTGAACCAGCACTGGGTCCCGATCTGAACCAGCACTGGGTCCAGATCTGAACCAGCACTGGGTCCAGATCTGAACCAGCACTGGGTCCAGATCTGAACCAGCACTGGGTCCAGGTCTGAACCAGCACTGGGTCCAGGTCTGAACCGCTGCAGCACCTTCCCACACCCACCCCAATCATCTCAAATAGTGTGATGTAATTGTACTGTGATGCAAAATTTAGGAAAATCTGGAAACAAAAGAATGAATAAAGTTGGAGGTGTACGATTCTGATGGAAGCAGT
Source organism: Callopanchax toddi (assembly GCA_006937965.1). Taxonomy (NCBI): domain Eukaryota; kingdom Metazoa; phylum Chordata; class Actinopteri; order Cyprinodontiformes; family Nothobranchiidae; genus Callopanchax; species Callopanchax toddi. Next base: position 1,983,696 of record SSNR01000085.1, read on the forward strand.
TCTCAGTCTGAGTTCGGCCCAAAGGGGATTCATACGCTGCAGCTTCAGTCAACCGTGATCATCAACCAACAGGAAGTGAACCAGCCTCATCAGGATACCACAGTGTGTAAAGAAGTGAGCCTGAATGTGTGAAGGGAACTGAAGTCTACTCTTACTAACATCTCGTCGGATCCGCTTATCCGGGTCGCGGGGGCAGCATCCCAATTAGGGAGTTCCAGACGGTCTTCTCCCCAGCCACTTCTACCAGCTCCTCCAGCAGGATCCCAAGGCGCTCCAGGGCCAAACCAGAGATATATTTTCTCCAGCGTGTCCTGGGTCGACCCGGGGGCCTCCTGCCGGCAGGACATGCCTGAAACACCTCACTGGGGAGGCGTCCAGGGGCATCCTAACAAGATGCCCGAACCACCTCAACTGGCTCCTTTCGACATGGAGGAGCAGCGGTTCTACTCCGAGTCTCTCCCAGATGTCCGAGCTCCTCACCCTATCCCTAAGGCTGAGCCCGGCCACCCTGCGGAGAAAACTCATTTCGGCCGCTTGTATCCGCGATCTCGTTCTTTCGGTCATTACCCAAAGCTCATGACCAGGTGAGGATTGGGAGGTAGATCAACTGGTAAATCGAGAGCCTTGCTTTCCGGCTCAGCTCCTTCTTCACCACAACAGACCGGTTCAGCGTCCACATCACTGCAGACGCTGCCCCAATCCGCCTGTCGATCTCCCGCTCCCTCCTTCCCTCACTTGTGAACAAGACCCCGAGATACTTGAACTCCTCCACTTGAGGCAGGATCTCTCTCCCGACCCGGAGTTGGCAAGCCACCCTTTTCCGACCGAGAACCATGGCCTCAGACTTGGAGGTGCTGATCCTCATCCCAGCTGCTTCACACACGGCTGCGAACCTCCCCAGCAAGAGCTGAAGGTCAGAGTCTGATGAAGCTAGGAGGACCACATCATCCGCAAAAAACAGAGACGAGATTCTCCTGTCACCAAACTCAACACCCTCCACACCACGGCTGCTCCTAGAAATCCTGTCCATAAAGGTTATGAACAGGACCGGTGACAAAGGGCAGCCCTGGAGGAGTCCAACCCTCACTGGGAACAGGTCCAACTTACTGCCGGCTATGCGGACCAAACTCACACTCCTCTGGTACAGGGACTGAATGGCCCTTAACAAAAGACCATCCACCCTGTACTCCTGGAGCGCCCTCCACAGGGTGTCCCTGGGGACACGGTCATAAGCCTTCTCCAAATCCACAAAACACATGTGGATTGGTTGGGCAAACTCCCATGACCCCTCCATCACCCTAGCGAGGGTAAAGAGCTGGTCCACAGTTCCACGACCAGGACGAAAACCACATTGCTCCTCTTCTATCCGAGGATCAACTATCGACCGGACCCTCTTCTCCAGTACCCTGGAGTAGACCTTTCCAGGGAGGCTGAGGAGTGTGATCCCCCTATAGTTGGAATACACCCTCTGGTCCCCCTTCCTAAAAATGGGAACCACCACCCCGGTCTGCCACTCAACAGGGACTGCCCCCGATGACCACGCAATGTTGCAGAAACGTGTCAACCACGACAGTCCTACAACATCCATAGCTTTCAGATACCCAGGTCGGATCTCATCCACCCCCGGGGCTCCGCCACTGCGTAGTTTCTTGACTACCTCAGCAACTTCTGCCCCAGAGATTGGACAGTCCGTCTCCAGGTCTCCCCGCTCTGGTTCCTCATAGGAATGCGTGTCGGTGAGATTGAGGAGCTCCTCAAAGTATTCCTTCCACCGCCCGACTATAGCCCCAGTTGACGTCAGCAGCTCCCCGTCCCCACTGTAAACAGTGTGAGCGAGTTGCCGCCTTCCTCCTCTGAGGCGCCGGATGGTTTGCCAGAATCTCTTTGGAGCCGACCGATAGTCTTTTTCCATGGCCTCGCCAAACTCCTCCCACGCCCGAGATTTTGCCTCGGAAACTGCCACTGCTGCACCCCGCTTGGCCCTCCGATACCCATCAGCTGCCTCTGGAGACCCACAGACCAGCCACGCCCTGTAGGCCTCCTTCTTCAGCCTGACGGCTCCCCTAACCTCTGGTGTCCACCAGCGGGTACGGGGGTTACCGCCACGATTGGCACCAGCTACCTTGCGACCACAGCTAGCAACAGCCGCCTCAACAATCACAGAGCGGAACAAGGCCCATTCGGATTCAATGTCCCCCACTGCTCTCGGGACGCGGTCGAAGCTCTGCCGGAGGTGGGAGTTGAAGACCATCTTGACAGGCTCTTCTGCCAGGCGTTCCCAGCAGACCCTCACTATGCATTTGGGTCTACCAGGTCTGCGTAGCATCTTCCCCTGCCATCTGATCCAACTCACCACCAGGTGGTGATCAGTTGACAGCTCCGCTCCTCTCTTTACTCGAGTGTCCAAAACATACGGTCTCAGGTCAGATGATACAACTATAAAGTCAATCATCGACCTGTAACCTAGGCTGCCCTGGTACCAGGTGTACCGGTGGGCATCCTTATGTTTGAACATGGTGTTCGTTATGGCCAAACTGCGACTTGCACAGAAGTCCAAAAACAGAACACCACTCGAGTTCAGATTGGGCGGGCCGTTCCTCCCAATCACGCCCCTCCAGGTCACGCTGTCATTGCCCATGTGAGTGTTGAAGTCTCCCAGCAGGACAATGGAGTCCCCAGTAGGAGCGCTATCCAGCACTCGTCCCAGGGACTCCAAAAAGGGTGGGTACTCTGAGCTGCTATTTGGAGCATAAGCACAAACAACAGTCAGGACCCGTTCCGGGGTAAACCCCAACATACAGGCAGAGAGTCTTGGGGCTAACAGAAAGCCCACCCCAGCCCTCCGCCTCTCACCCGGAGCAACTCCAGCATACAAGAGAGTCCAACCCCTCTCAAGGACTCGGGTTCCAGAGCCAACGCTATGTGTCGAGGTGAGCCCGAATATATCTAGCCGGTATCGCTCAGCCTCTTCCACAAGCTCCAGCTCCTTCCCCGCCAGAGAGGTGACGTTCCATGTCCCGATAGCCAGTTTTCCTGTCCGGGGATCGGACCGCCAAAGCTCCCGCCTTGGTCTGCCATCTGATCCACAATGCACTCTAACTAACATGACAACTCATTCTACAAAGCATGGTTCAGATCAAAGCCCCACTACTGAACCTGAGTGAAGAGTGCAGCTTCCATCCAGACACACCACAACACTTACAGCAGGAGTCGGTGGGGCCCTGGGTGGGCGGGGGCGCTCTGTGCTGGGGGCCGGCGCCCTGAGCGGGGGTGAAATGGGGGCCACAGTTGCATGTGGTGAAGTTGCCAGAGAAAAAGAGCAGGAAGATGGATGTGAAGAGGAGAAGCAGGTAGGCAGCCATCAGCGCCCACAGGATATACTGGCTGCCATTTTCAGCACTGGGCCATATGGGTGGAGAATACCAGCAGGTGGAGGAGGAAGACAACGAGGAGGAGGAGGGGGGGGAGGGGGGCTTTGAGCTCATGTTTTCTAAGACTGACTGGACGGAGCAGGGATACCGAGCTGAGATGAAGAGGAGGAAGGAAGGAAGGAGACAAATGGACAATCAGGAAGAGGGGTGGAGATGCAACGAGAATAAAAAGAGAAATGAGATGGAACATGAAATCAACACATGCACTTTGATCAGGGCGCCACTTGTTCAGAGCTTAGAACATGTGATGATGATGATGATGATCAGTGATGCATTAAGGTTCCATTTCCTGGGATTGACAGAAAAGCCTCTCTGAAATAACCTGAAACCGACCAACGGATTGACTCATGGAAACCAGATGGGTTCAAAACCTGGAGGACCTCTGAAACCTGAACCTCTGACTCACCTGTCCTCAGCTGTTCTGGTCCACTCCTCCAGAACCATCTCAGAGTTCTACCTCAGACAGGGGTTCAAATAATAAGCCTCATTAGCTGCTTTAAACCAGGTATTCAGGGTCTCAGAGGGTCATGACCTTTTTATTATTCATCCACTCTGAGTAGGACTAGAGAAAAGCCTCTCTGTGGTCTAATCCTACAGTAGGTCTGTAACCAGACTTCAACAGACCAGGACCTGTAGCCTGTACTGGTTCTACACCTCCAGTAGTCCAGGTCCCTCCAGGCTGTGCTCTGATGGGGCAGAAACATTACGATGACACAGAACAGACTGAAATCAGACGCTTGTGTTTGGAAAATGGTTCTTTGTTTCCATTTTGATTTCCCTCCCTGGCAGGAAATGATCTGTAAAGGTTAGACCTTCATGCTGGTGACCACTATGATGAGTAGAGGGCCATCTGTTCTACTTATTTAAAGTTAGGCTGCAGAGGAACCAGGTCCAGACCAATCTGTCCCCAGCAGCACTCTCCAGCTCCTCCTGGGATCCCAATGGGTTCCCAGGCCAGAGAGGATTTAAAGTCCTCTTCTCAGTGGGACATGCTAAGAAAACCACAGAAAGTAGGAGGCCTTGTAGTTAGAAGCACCTTCAAGCTGAGGACCACCCTACAGGAGGGCCTCATCTCAGCTGATGTTTAAAGAGCATCTCTGGAGCTCCTGGGAGGCGACATCTCGTTTATCCTACAGATGATCTGCTCTACTAAACGCCACCGAACAGACCAATCAAATCCAACCAAGACAGGCCTCAGTGAAGTCTCACTCTATTAAACTTTACCTCTGAGCTCTACTGCTGCTAGTCTACATGTTCCGATGTCTTTGTAATGATCATTTATGACCTCTTTTGTTTTGGTTTCATTAGACCTGAAACCCTAGCAGCCTGAACAGGAGGGATGATGAGACACACAGACATATAAATGTCCATGTACCTAACGGACAAGTCCAAACTCAGACCCCAGGAAGGACCCTGGTTTTCCAGCTGTCTGGGTAAAGCCAGGTGATTGGACGTCGGCGTGTTTCCTATGACCAACTGGACCTTTTACACATCAGTACGTCCAGAGAGGTAAGATCAGTGAAGTCAAGCTGGGAGGTGTGCTGGTCTGAACTGGTGTCATGCAGCTTTAATGAGTGTAACTTTATTTATGTTAGATAAAAATAGGACTGAACCTCCAGAACGTTCATCAGGTTTAAAGCACCCCCCCTCCAGGCTTTAACACTGTAGTGTGTAACCCCCCTAACACGAGGGGTCCCCCTGCTAACAGTGAAGTGGTCTGCAGCTCCCTACCTCTCACATCCTCGTCCTCGATGGTAGTGTTAGCGCTCTCACTGGACTCCTGTAAGGAGGACAAATAAAGGAGGTGAGAAAAGGAGGCCTGGTCAAAGAGTTCAGAAGGCTCCAGGATCACGTCCCTCCACCTATCAGACGATGGGACAGCTTCATGGTGTCACACTGTATCAAATCAGTCATGTTTCTAGAGAATCAACCAAAACATTCTGTCAGTTATTATTACCAGCAGCTGAACAGCTGATGGTCCCGTTTCCTTCATACAGAGGGGTCAACCCGTCACCAGTTCTCCAAGGGCTCTGTTGACATGAACTTCTCACCAGATGTCAGTAACAGCACATCCTCCACACATGGACAAATAATCATGTAATCAAAGAGGAGACGGGCTGAACACAGGAAGGTGTAGAAAGTCCTGGAAAGTCCTGAGACCATCTGGAATCTATCAGAAACCAAATCCTGTCACTTAGAGCAGATCAGTATCAGCTGCTCCAGTCCCTCTGATGGTCTAGAGCAGGGGTCTTCAACTAAATATGTCAAAAGTCCAGATCAGCATTCGCAACCTGGTCCTCGGTCCGGGTGCAGCGCCACCTTAACCTGCTTACACAGGGTAAGCAGGTTAAGGGTTACATATATATGTGTGTGTGTGTGTGTTTTTATATATAAATAATTATTTGGAGATAGATGGATGGATAGATAATTATTTTTATATATATTCAGGCAGACAGACAGATCATTATTTTTAAAGATCCCCATTAATTAGTTTGTGGTTGAAGTTAATTTGTGAGAAAAATGGTTTGGTTTTTTTCTTCTGCTGTTCGGATGCAGAAAAGTTGACATTATTTTGACACTCTGGTCCAGTTTTTGACCAGAATGAACTGATTACTGGCAATGACCTGGATCATTGCTCGTCTACCTGCTCTGAGCTTCTTCTCTGGACCAGGGACCGGGTCCTGGAACCAGCAGGAACAACAGGAAGTAATGAAGTCCACCTCCATGTCCTGTAGCAGCTCCACCACGGAGAAACAGCAGGTTGAAGAGTTTAAGAACTAAAGGTCAGAGGTCATTGAAGGAACCTTCCAGAATCACACCTGGTTTAGTGACTAGAGTAGTTTCTCCTCCAGGAGGCGTCTGGAACCTGCAGCACCAACAAAGACTTTGGACCAAGAACTGAATCCATTTCAGGAGGATTCTAAATCGTCTCTGGTGTTTACACAGAACTTCATGAGGACATGGATGGGTTTGTACCAACATCTGGGCCATGTCAACAGAACCTTCAGAGATAGTTCAGTACTTATCTCTATTAGATCCACACCTTCAACCGCACACTGAGGGTCTCCCTACCCGAGAAGTTAAGGGAAGCTGAATCTTGCAGTGAAAAGTTGAAGCTGCACATCCTCTTCATGTTTACACCAACAGGACACTACACTGGTACACTATGACCTACAGCACCACCATGTCGCTCAAAGCATCAAAACAAGCATGCATGTTATCCCACTATACACGAAACAAAGCATCCACACACTGTAGATGCTTTTACTCTGAAGATGCTTTTCCTCAGATATCTGGAGTTCTACATGAAGGTTCCATTTCCACTCAAAAATACACAATATCGCAGACACAGATGTTAAGTGGAAAAACTGCATGCAGACAATTAGAACATGCAGAATCCCATTGTTTTCTCACATGACGCCAAGTCTGAAGAACAACCAACGCAACACAAACATCATCAGAAGCAACACTAAAGCTCTACGCTAAAGGATGCACAGCCAGCAGCTTCACGTCAGCGTCTGATCAGGATACCTTGTTTCCATCAGCTGGATTGTGGATAACTGTGGTTTGAGGCTCCTGATTGGAAGGACCGACAGCAGAGGAGAATGTTTGTGTCAAATCAAAGGTTATTAGGATGCAAAAAATCTAATTACTTTAAAAATGTCAGGAATATCATAGGATGAGTACGTAGGGAACAGAGCTTTGAAAATACAAGAATCACAACACAGACAGCAGCAGACAGGAGGTAGAGTGAGAACCAGAGACATGTTCAGCTCATCTTCAGCCACTGAGGATCAGGTTGTATTAACTCAACTAAACAGATTTCAATCTACAGCTGAATGTTTCTGGACATCCACAGATGAATACACTATTTAAAGACCTAGGATCAGCTTCACAGGCACACATACTGCTGGGGCGTAAAACCAGTATCTCACTGGGCTGCAACTGTAGGCAACAGGAACTCAGGAGGGAGTTTCCTAAAGGCCTTCAAATGGTCAAGATTTCTCAGTTCCCTCTTGTAAACTGCAGGGCCTTACCGTCATGTCACTGGGATGTTAAAGTCCTTGAAGCTGCACTCAGCAGGTTGGTAAACAAGCTAGGTATCGCTAGCTATTTTACAGAAACACGTCTCAGAGCTCTCACTCCTCCCGTCGGGTATAATCCGTAGACCAGCCTTCCCGCGGACATGGGACCCCGCTTTGACACGGTAACAATGCAGAGTCTAACTCCAGCTGTTGAAACATTCCCCCAGGTTTTTTCTCTTTTCACCTCCAAACGTTTTTAGTTTCCTGCTAGCTGAAAAGGTGTTTTTTTGGGGGACTCTGGTGTTTTTTCCTAAAATTGAAGCGCTAACAGCCGGCTGTTTCTGTCCTCCTCTCACTTCTGGGAGGTTCTGCTGTAAAATGCTCCCAGGTGGGTTATTGGTGAATCCAAGCAGTGAGGAAGTGCAGCAGACAGACAGCCGGATTGTCCAATCCTATCAATCGGTCTGAACGATAGGATTGGCTGAAGTTTTTAGAGAACTGCGGGACAACTACTTTATTGATTTCTTTTGGTTTTTTTAATCTCCACAATATATTTATGGCTATACTATGTTGGAACGTTGTTAAGAGGCTTTAAAAAAATGTTAAAAGCTACACTGTTTACCAAATCAACGAGTGCAGCTTTAAGAATTTATGAGTCAAAGTTTTTCTCAAAATAGTCAGAATCATCACAGGCATCTGGAACCCAACTGAAACTCCTCCCAAGTTCTGAGTCAGAAAGAGACGAATGTGAGAACTCTGAGGGTTGGAGACCTACACCAGGAGACGGACTTCTCAGGCCACAGGAGGCACCGGACTCAACAAAACCCAGTGAGATCCTGCTTCTAGCTGGAGGACAGGACAACCTGTAGAAGAAGTTAAAGATCAACTCTCCTGAGAAGAATGCCGTTAGCCTAGCTTAGCATTAGGACAGAGTGGTAAACTTCAGAAGAAGCCACTTTGACTATCATAGGTGGATCTACTTTACTTAATGAACTGAAAGGTGTAACGGGAGCCAGCTTTTCTCACCCCCAATATGTGGGTCATAATGTGTAGAATCAAATCACACATACAGGCTCTAATATCTGTGCTACTATTGTTCTAGTGAAGTTGTTTCAAAATACATTCACCACTTTTGTTTCCCTACGCAGACACAAGTCAGTAAACACAACACCACCAATCTGCTGACACATCGGTTTTACCATGTGACTTCTGCAACCACCAACTCAACCGGCTTGTGAAACCAAAGGATCTGTGCTCTGTAGGAGAGCAGAGAGTTGTCCCCCTGTAGGGAAGGGGCGGACTGGGGTGGGAGACGCCATTTATGTGTCTCAACTATAGAGGGATCAAATTCCTCAGTCGAAGGTTGAATCTTTAATTAAGGAGAAATACTGTGGTTTTGGTCCTGGTCGTAGAATTGAGGACCATCAAACAAGGTTCACCATCTTACCTCCAGTAAGAACAACCCTTGGATTAATAAAATCAGTATCTTCAGAATGGGAGTGGTGCTAAACCATCCGGCACTTAAAGGGATACTCCACCGGGATCTATTGTCATATTCCTCAGAGTTAGATCAGTTTGTAAACAGCCCAGCTGTTATCCTGATCCGACAGGTGGATATTCACCTCCGGCGATACTCCTTTAGCATTAGCTTAGCGTAAAACACTAAGTGAATGGTACCTAATAGCATGCTAATTGATTAGCTTAGCTTGGATGTCTGGTCTGTTCAATGACCAGGTCAGTTTGTTGACCTTTGCATGACCTTGTGATCGCTACAAGGTCTAGGGAGGGTCCAACCTTAATTGGAGGAGTGTAAGTAACTCAGGGTCTTGTTCACGAGAGAAGGAAGGAAGGAAGGAAGGAAGAAAGGAAGGAAGGAAGGAAGGAGATCAACAGGCAGATTGAGGCAGCAGTGATGGAGGCTGGAGAAAGTACGTCTCCATCCTGGCCTGGGAACACCTTGGGGCTCCACCAGCTGAGCTGGGGGAGGTGGCTGGGGAGAGGACAGTCTGGGATTACCTATTTGGGGTTCTGCCCCCACAATTTGGATTTGGATAAAGTGGTTGAAAGAGAGGTGAACTCATACCCCCCCCCCCCCCCCCCCCCCCC
>SSNR01000085.1:1993267-2020567 GCA_006937965.1 Callopanchax toddi
TTTTTTCTCTTTTCACCTCCAAACGTTTTTAGTTTCCTGCTAGCTGAAAAGGTGTTTTTTTGGGGGACTCTGGTGTTTTTTCCTAAAATTGAAGCGCTAACAGCCGGCTGTTTCTGTCCTCCTCTCACTTCTGGGAGGTTCTGCTGTAAAATGCTCCCAGGTGGGTTATTGGTGAATCCAAGCAGTGAGGAAGTGCAGCAGACAGACAGCCGGATTGTCCAATCCTATCAATCGGTCTGAACGATAGGATTGGCTGAAGTTTTTAGAGAACTGCGGGACAACTACTTTATTGATTTCTTTTGGTTTTTTTAATCTCCACAATATATTTATGGCTATACTATGTTGGAACGTTGTTAAGAGGCTTTAAAAAAATGTTAAAAGCTACACTGTTTACCAAATCAACGAGTGCAGCTTTAAGAATTTATGAGTCAAAGTTTTTCTCAAAATAGTCAGAATCATCACAGGCATCTGGAACCCAACTGAAACTCCTCCCAAGTTCTGAGTCAGAAAGAGACGAATGTGAGAACTCTGAGGGTTGGAGACCTACACCAGGAGACGGACTTCTCAGGCCACAGGAGGCACCGGACTCAACAAAACCCAGTGAGATCCTGCTTCTAGCTGGAGGACAGGACAACCTGTAGAAGAAGTTAAAGATCAACTCTCCTGAGAAGAATGCCGTTAGCCTAGCTTAGCATTAGGACAGAGTGGTAAACTTCAGAAGAAGCCACTTTGACTATCATAGGTGGATCTACTTTACTTAATGAACTGAAAGGTGTAACGGGAGCCAGCTTTTCTCACCCCCAATATGTGGGTCATAATGTGTAGAATCAAATCACACATACAGGCTCTAATATCTGTGCTACTATTGTTCTAGTGAAGTTGTTTCAAAATACATTCACCACTTTTGTTTCCCTACGCAGACACAAGTCAGTAAACACAACACCACCAATCTGCTGACACATCGGTTTTACCATGTGACTTCTGCAACCACCAACTCAACCGGCTTGTGAAACCAAAGGATCTGTGCTCTGTAGGAGAGCAGAGAGTTGTCCCCCTGTAGGGAAGGGGCGGACTGGGGTGGGAGACGCCATTTATGTGTCTCAACTATAGAGGGATCAAATTCCTCAGTCGAAGGTTGAATCTTTAATTAAGGAGAAATACTGTGGTTTTGGTCCTGGTCGTAGAATTGAGGACCATCAAACAAGGTTCACCATCTTACCTCCAGTAAGAACAACCCTTGGATTAATAAAATCAGTATCTTCAGAATGGGAGTGGTGCTAAACCATCCGGCACTTAAAGGGATACTCCACCGGGATCTATTGTCATATTCCTCAGAGTTAGATCAGTTTGTAAACAGCCCAGCTGTTATCCTGATCCGACAGGTGGATATTCACCTCCGGCGATACTCCTTTAGCATTAGCTTAGCGTAAAACACTAAGTGAATGGTACCTAATAGCATGCTAATTGATTAGCTTAGCTTGGATGTCTGGTCTGTTCAATGACCAGGTCAGTTTGTTGACCTTTGCATGACCTTGTGATCGCTACAAGGTCTAGGGAGGGTCCAACCTTAATTGGAGGAGTGTAAGTAACTCAGGGTCTTGTTCACGAGAGAAGGAAGGAAGGAAGGAAGGAAGAAAGGAAGGAAGGAAGGAAGGAGATCAACAGGCAGATTGAGGCAGCAGTGATGGAGGCTGGAGAAAGTACGTCTCCATCCTGGCCTGGGAACACCTTGGGGCTCCACCAGCTGAGCTGGGGGAGGTGGCTGGGGAGAGGACAGTCTGGGATTACCTATTTGGGGTTCTGCCCCCACAATTTGGATTTGGATAAAGTGGTTGAAAGAGAGGTGAACTCATACCCCCCCCCCCCCCCCCCCAAAGATAATCATCCATCCATCGATTTTCTTAACCGTTTCACCCAGTAAGGGTCACGAGGAGCTGGTGTCTATCTCTAACAGGTGAGAGGAACAGGAGGAACTGGTCACCAGTACTAAAGGTAGCTAGTACCAGTGATTCTTTAATGAGTGTATTTACAGCAGGTAACCAGAGACTAGTGGCTCTAATAGCTCAACTTTAAAAGTCTTAACCCAATCAAACAACAGAAAAACAAATGCAGAAAACAGCCCTGGTAGGCTTTTAATGGTTCTCAGTACCATTACAAGAGGCATCAACAACAACGGAGAATGTAGCCAATGGACATCAATGCAAAGCGTCAAAGAATGTGTGCAGATAGAGCAAGGTCCACAACCTTTAAAGATGAATGTAGCAACAAAAATATAAGATTTGAACATGTTGGTGTTACAGACTGACTGACGTGATGGACAGACGTAGAAACAGTCAGTCATGCAGACGGATAGAAAAGCAGGCAGACAGTGTACCAGAGAAGGAGTGGGTACAGGCTCTTTGGGGCTGGTCACTACATTAGCCTTGTTGTTGATCTGGAGGGACAGTGAAGACAGAAACAGACAGAACAGGGCAGAAGTGGTAGGGCTTAGTGTCCAAACAGCAGCTGCTGCAGAGCACCAACACAACAATTAGAACATTTAAACTTCACATCAACCCTGATATCTCTGTGAGGGCACGTTTCATCTAAAGTTACCAACAACCAGGCAATTTGGACTGAAAACCAGAAACTATGAGCTCAACAGCTGATCACAAAACGGACAAGTCAGCAAGTTGCTTCAAAAACGACCAGTAGAGGGGGAAAATGTCACAGTCAAAAGGGATGGGACTGCTCTTCTCTCTAGTTTCATTTAGATTATTCAACAAATTATTTTTAAAATTGTAACCAGTTCATGTACTTTAAAGGTGTGGTTCACTCTGTTTTTTTTTAAATACATTTGCAGTGTTCTCCAGTGTAAATCAAAGCCTTAAGAGTCATTTTTATAAAGAAAAAGCTCTGATGCTTCTATTCTCTGATGCAGAAGTTTGCTGATTCAGAGGTCCACTTGAAGCAGCAGGTTTCCTCAGTATTATTAATGATATGCACAACCCTCGCTTCTGATTGGATAGCAGAAACGTCACTACTCCCTCCTTATTCAGATTTATGTATCACACCAAAACGTCGCCTTATGTTTTCGATCCCAAATCCGAGGTCGAAGGAGAAATTTTAGAAGAAGCGCTTCCTGTCAATGAATGTTTCAGAATGGTAAAACCTACATGTGAACTGACATTTTCTCCTAAGGCGTTGTTCATCATCATCAATGAGCAATGTGAATGTGATGCTATGACACTCGAATCGGGCCGAAAGCAGACCGTAGGACGTGGGAGTTGCTACGTTAACTTTAGCATGTGTGGCTAACCACAGAGACCTCAGAATAACTGCTACTATCGCAGCAAAAATATGTTACGAACTTAGCCAACTGCTGCCCCAAGAGGCTTTCTCCTCCTCGGTGCAAATCCCCCCCAATTCCTATGGGGACATTTAAAAATCAACGCATGGGACTCACACCCGGGTCTCCCACGTTTACTGGCCAATGGGGCTCCCAGACCACACCAGGCCCCTAGGCTCAAGCCATCTCTAGCCTGTGCATCTGGGCCCGTCTGTGGGGGCCAAGATGGGCCAGACCATGTATGCAAATTCGTGTTGTGACGTAGATCTGTGAGGTTTTTAATCCTAGCGTTTCAACCTCTGTTTTCTATAGGAAGCTAAAGCTGGAGATCCATGTAGAAGACCGTTTTCATGTTCAGCCTGCATGAAAAGCTCAGAGTGACCAATATTAATCAGAAAAAACATAAAAAAATGGTGTTTGAGTAAAGCACACCTTTAAACATACATATTTAAAAACTGTGAAACATTGCAATATTCTTTAAACTCGGCTTATCATCGTCGTATCCCCGAAAACCCTACAAAGGATCAGCCCAGGTGGTCACTTTTAATTAAAAATCCTTCATAAAACCACTGATAGATGTGATGGATCCCCAACAGGGTCGACTTATGAAAAATCATGACAATATGGTGAAAAATAGAGATAAAAGTTTTTATCTAGACAGTGACAAGCTGCTGTAAGCTCATTATTACATGTTGATTAATGGGTTCATAATACATGAATTAGTCCTATCTAAATGTTATGAGTGCCTTCTAGTGGTGGTGATGGGTTATATCAGCTGAAAGGTTGAAGGAATTAACAGGTCAACTCATTTCAAATGTGTTGACTGACGTCGACTATCAGAGTCATTGATCCCGTTTGCTGCAGCACTAGACTGAATGAAAACTCATTTAGCGATCCACCAAGACCCCACTAGACCCCAGTCCTTTGTGAGTGGGCCTTCAGAACACCTGCTGTTACAGACGTTTATGACCAGGTCAGTTATCACAAGAACAAAACATGTGCCACAGTCATTTTTCTACTATTACTTTACCAGGTAAGAAAAAAAGAGTCAAGTATAATTCAACTAGTTCTACAGTTCTGCTGGATTCTTGGGACCACACACCAACATTCACCAGAGGAACGTCACAAAACGCTTCACCACTACATCGATCTGACTTCTGTAAAAGTGGCTCTCGATTTACCGGTTGATCTACCTCCCAATCCTCACCTGGTCATGAACTTTGGGTAATGACCGAAAGAACAAGAATATGATATAAGCGGCTGAAGTGAGTTTCCTCTGCAGGGTGGCCGGGCTTAGAGATAGGGTGAGGAGCTCAGACATGCAGACGGGACTCGGAGTAGAGCCACTGCTCCTCCGTATCGAGAGGAGCCAGTTGAGGTGTTTCAGACCAGCAGAAGGCCTCCGGGTCGACCCAGGACAATCTCCAGGCTGACCTGGGAACTCCTTGGAGTCCCACCAGAGGAGGTGGCCAGGGAGAAGATGGGCTGGGATTCCCTACTTAGGATTCTGCCTCTCAGATCCAGATCAGTGGAGGAAAGCAACAAGAGCCATAGAGTGAAATATTTCTGTAGCCTTGTTTGTAATTTTAAGGACTGTGGCTCACAGATACAGAAAGTATTAACTTCAGCGTCTCAGAAAACTAGAATTAAAATATCGGTTTCTTTCTTATTTATTCGTTTTTGACCAACACTTAAATTGAAAAATGTCTAATCAGTATGTAACGTCTTCATTCTAAGGGTTAAGTTGAGTTTGTGGCTCAATACAAATCATATTTCAGTCATAAAGATGCAGAGGCCTGGTCTAGCAGGTGTCTTGGTATTTAATCAAATAAAGCTGGAACTAGTCACCGTTGGAGACGGCCACTATCAGACCCAACATGTTTTAATCCTGATTACACAAACCCTCCTTTGGAAACAATAATGAGCCAAATCTGGCTCATCAGCATCCTAAATGAGTGGAATTAAGTCAGACTGAGAAGAGGTGGGTGGAAATAGACCAGCCATCTCAGCACAGGGGAGGTGAGCAGCCATCAGTTTATATAAAAACACAACTAATGAGAAAGAAGGACTTCGTGAGGAGGGGAGCCTGTGAGGCAGAACGTACTTACTTTGACACCATCTGGTTTTTTATTCAGCAGGCTCTTGGCTGCTGTAAAGACAAAGATAAGGAGAGCATCAGTGACCGGCTGGAATCAACAAGTACACGTGCACGCTGAATCGGAAGCAGAAGAGAAAAAGCTGAGGATGAAGTCAGGAGTTCAAATGAAACTCCTCAGTCTGAACATGCAGATATCAGATGAAACGAGGACAGCTGGAGCAGCAGGGAGTGTCTGTTACAACATCTCCACTTTGACGTGCTTCCATTCAGGCACAAAGACACTTCGGGTACAGAGGAGTGAGCAGTGATCGAGTCATACGTCCTTATGTGGCTGAAAACAAATGTACAGACAGACCAGGTGATGGGGAGCAGTGAGAGGGGAAGACAACAGAGAGGGGTTATTAGCAGGAGGGGCCGTCAGTAACGGATAGAGTGACATCAAATATCCTTCGGCTGACACATTAAAGGAACAGTTCTCTGAAGAGTTTCAAAGGAAAATGTTTGTCAAAGCAGGTTTGTGTGTTTGACCTGATCTAGTGAAGAGAATGAAGCCATGATGGTTAGTGGTACCACCGTAGTCACCTTAAATACCGGGGCTACAGCACTTATCGTTGTAAACCTGTGAACTTCAATGTGCAGTTCTATGAACATCACAGGACTGACACACTTAGCTAGAGGAAAAGTGCTGTAGTCAAATCCGCTCCAGCCCACAGATGTTACACATAGGGGTGTCAAATTATCGCAATTAATTCATTAGTCATGTTTGGCACATTATGTTTTTAATTCCGTTAATCTGACTTTTAATCTCTTTACTGTTTCTGCATGTAGACTTCTGTTACAGTGGTGTGTGTGTGCTGGTCTTGTCTGCCGGTAACGTTTATGTCACTGATCATGTGTGCTACCATGACGTAGTACACCACCAGGGCCCGTGCTGGTGTCACGACACCACCGACTGAGCACCTTCGACCTTTTTAGCTCTCTTTAGCTGAGCCACAGTTACCACCTCCAGTCCCGCGGTACCATGGCCAGTCCATGTCTGGTGGGACGTGGACATGGGCATAATGTGAGGGAATGCAGGAGAGACATGTCCCTGCACGTTTTTAAAGGCAATTTACAGCCCTGAAGTTTTTACTTTCACTGTGACGGGGCTCCTTCGTGACGGGGCTGGGCTCCTCCGTGACGGGGCTGCTCCGTGACGGGGCTCCTCCGTGACGGGGCTGCTCCGTGACGGGGCTGCTCCGTGACGGGGCTCCTCCGTGACGGGGCTCCTCCGTGACGGGGCTCCTCCGTGACGGGGCTGCTCTGTGACGGGGCTCCTCTGTGACGGGGCTGCTCTGTGACGGGGCTCCTCTGTGACGGGGCTCCTCTGTGACGGGGCTCCTCTGTGACGGGGCTCCTCTGTGACGGGGCTGCTCTGTGATGGGGCTGCTCTGTGAGTAAAGTCAGCGCTGACATGTTTAAATGTTGACATTTGCTCTGTGATATTTATCTCAAGGTCTTATGGACAAATGTTAAGTTAAAACAATTGCTGACTACCAGCCAGCCTCCCTGGAAAGGTCTACTCCAGGGTACTGGAGAAGAGGTTCCGGTCGATAGTTGAACCTCAGATCGAAGAGGAGCAATGTGGTTTTCGTCCTGGTCGTGGAACTGTGGACCAGCTCTTTACCCTCGCTAGGGTGATGGAGGGGTCATGGGAGTTTGCCCAACCAATCCACATGTGTTTTGTGGATTTGGAGAAGGCTTATGACCGTGTCCCCAGGGGCACCCTGTGGGGGGCGCTCCAGGAGTACGGGGTGGATGGTCTTTTGTTAAGGGCCATTCAGTCCCTGTACCAGAGGAGTGTGAGTCTGGTCCGCATAGCCGGCAGTAAGTCGGACCTGTTCCCAGTGAGGGTTGGACTCCGCCAGGGCTGCCCTTTGTCACCGGTCCTGTTCATAACCTTTATGGACAGGATTTCTAGGAGCAGCCGTGGTGTGGAGGGGGTTGGGTTTGGTGACAGGAGAATCTCGTCTCTGCTTTTTGCAGATGATGTGGTCCTCCTAGCTTCATCGAGCTCTGACCTTCAGCTCTTGCTGGGAAGGTTCGCAGCCGAGTGTGAAGCGGCTGGGATGAGGATCAGCACCTCCAAATCTGAGGCCATGGTTCTCGACCGGAAAAAGGTGGATTGCCAACTCCGGGTCGGGAGAGAGGTCCTGCCTCAAGTGGAGGAGTTCAAGTATCTCGGGGTCTTGTTCACGAGTGAGGGAAGGAGGGAGCGGGAGATCGACAGGCGGATTGGGGCAGCGTCTGCAGTGATGCGGACGCTGAACCGGTCTGTTGTGGTAAAGAGAGAGCTGAGCCAGAAAGCAAGGCTCTCGATTTACCGGTCGGTCTACGTCCCAATCCTCACCTATGGTCATGAGCTTTGGGTAGTGACCGAAAGAACGAGATCGCGGATACAAGCGGCTGAAATGAGTTTCCTCCGCAGGGTGGCCGGGCTCAGCCTTAGGGATAGGGTAAGAAGCTCGGACATCCGGGAGAGACTCGGAGTAGAGTCGCTGCTCCTCCATATCGAAAGGAGCCAGTTGAGGTGGTTCGGGCATCTGGTAAGGATGCCTCCTGGACGCCTCCCTCGGGAGGTGTTCTGGGCATGTCCTGCCGGCAGGAGGCCCCCAGGTCGACCCAGGACAAGCTGGAGGAAATACATCTTCAGTTTGGCCTGGGAACGCCTGGGCGTCCCAGCTGAGGAGCTGGTGGACTTGGCCGGGGAGAAGGTGGCCTGGGCTGCCCGACTTAGAATGCTGCCCCCGCGACCCGGACCCGGATAAGCGGAGGAAGGCGAGGCGAGGCGAGGCAATTGCTGACTAACTGATGAACTGGGGGAACAAATAATGGATTAGTGGATTATCAGGATAGCTGAAGCTCTACAGCAGGATGAAACCATATGATTTGCTCTACAGCAGGATGAAACCATGTGATTTGTTCACTAAGGAGTCCAGTTCTGGTCCAGTAGGGTGTTGATGAGCAGACCTCAGTTAGAGACATGCTTTGGGTTTAACAACACTTGGTTTGGATCCACTGATACTGGTTATCTGTCCAACATGATCCAACCTGCAGCCTGATGTTCAAATCTGTGTTCATGGGTCACTAAACTGAGTCATTTACAAACTGCTGTCCTTTAATGTGGCTGCCAACAGGACAGCGGTCACACAGGAAGCTCCATGCTGGTGCTGTAGTAGACATGCCTCAGGACTCTTACCTTACAAACACGTTACAACACAGGAGAAGGAGGGAAAGAGACAAGATCAGAAGGAGATTTGACTGATATTGATGCAACAACTTAGAGATTACAAACACAATGAGAAAACAGTGGAAGGAGAGCTTTCTTTGTCCTTAGTGATGGAGATACACACACACACTGTTATAGAGACCACCTGCCAGCAGGTGGTGCTAAATGGGCTCTTATAGGCATAAGATAATACAGCTGAACTCAAAAGAGCAGCATGTCAATGTAGCGTGATCAATATACGCTCTTGACCTCTGACCTACGTGAGCATCAAAAATAATAATCCATCTTCTTCCCAATAACTCGGATTATGTCTCTTTTATTATGTTTTAACCTGAATCAACATTCCTCCAAGGTCACGGTCGTATCGGAAGAATCCACTGGACTTTACATAATAATAATAATAAAGACTCTTGGTGTCTCTTCCTAAAATGACACCTTAATCTGTTACAGAAATGTCTTAAATGATTAATGCACTTTCTCTTACAGCATTGTGAATGTTTGATCCAGCTTCAGTATTATTGTTACTTTGCTAAAAGGTTAAATCAGTATTATTACTTACTACTTATTTCTACTTTGCTAAGGATAAATGAGTAGACTTTCCACACTCCTTACACGGAGGTGACGTATGACTTTAGAGCCTGAGTCACGTGTCTTGTTTAGAGTCTCCTGATTGGCCCACGTTTTACTGACAGCTCTCAGCTGTCTGCCCCACACGGAAAGATCCAGTTCTCCACCAGCCTCGGAGGAGACGACAAGCCCGCTGTCAACTTGCTACACAGTGGGTTATTGATGCCGACTGCCCCCCGTAATGGGTCAAGCCCCGTAGCAGTCGAAGAAGCTTCTTACCCCTGAGAGCAGGAAACATCCACCTGCCTCTCTGTCTCAACCAGAATGGGTAAGACAGCCAGCTATCAACCGACCAGCCATGGGTCCCACTGACGCCGCATCCACGGACGCTCTCCGCCGCCCGGGCGGGTCGATCGACCTGTCAGGGCCCCCAGATCAACCGAGGGGGAATCTCCGCTTCCTCGTCGAACTCCACCAGCCGGACGTGATCCAGGAGCGAGGTGCAGTAACCACCCATGACCTGGTAAAGCAGGCTACTTTGATAAAGCTAACCCTATACCACTAGGCTGCTCATCAAAGTAACCTCTCCACTTTATCCCTGATAACTAAACCCTTAAGCTAACTCCTTAGTCTTGATATCACCACGAGACTCAGGTTCTAAACTCAGAAGATCAATATTAGAACATCTACCACTTAGTGAATGCTAACCAACTTGCTACCTCAAATGCTAATCTGTTTACAAATGTTCGTCAGCTTTTATAATAAATATTGAATATATTTATTCCTGACTCAGCTTCCATTCGTCAAATAACAGGTACATAACTACTCCCTGCAACTAAAAAGAATCTAGATAATCCTGCTTTTATCACAAACAGTTGTTTAAACCCAGGTCTCCAGAGCACACAGACTCTCGGTTTTAAACCCTCGGTAACTGTAATGAATAAGCGGAAGGTGAGTAATAAAACATAGCTTTTATACACACTACATCAACAATGATCCAATACTTCATATAGACTGACTCAAGGAGGCGCCGCCAGACAGAACAATCATCAGCTCTGGTGTTTCAGAGTGACGAGTGGGAGGAGAACCCTTCAGACAGGAACCAGATGTATGTCTGAGTCCTACACAGAACTCCTTCAGTCCTACCTGTGAAGTTACGAGTGGCGATCATCGTGGTCAGGATGGCTCCCTAAGGGGAAACAGGAGTGACAGACATGTTGGATTCTGCTGCCTGGACACCAGTTCAGACACCCTGGTCACGTGTTAACAGCATGTGACCAGCGGCTGTTCAGAAGCCACTTGTTGCTTACCTTGAGTTTTCTTCTGGCATTAAATTTCTTCAGACACTCCACCGTCTCCTGTCTGTGCATCATGGAAGCCACAGTGGATCGTTGCTGTAAACAGAGAGAAACTAAAAGCAGTCTGACTATGGTTGGAGACGTTAAAGACACCGACAGCGGCTCGGAGACGTACGCAGATCCAGGGATGTTTCAGTGCATCTGTAGCAGTGACTCTCTTGGAGGGGTTTATGGTCAGCATCTTGTTGATCAGGTCTTTGGCCTCTGGGGTCACCGTGTCCCACTCTGGAGACGGGAACTGTTGGAGAGACATTACATAAAGATCTACAAACCTCCTCGTGCACCTCTCCTTATCAACATGTTTCCAGTTCTATTCCTGTAGCTAATGCTGCATCCAACGTTTAGGAGGAAACAAACAGCTGATTATCTGCAGGCATTAAATCAATCCAGGTAATGGTTAAAGCGGAGTGCATCTCAAAGCCTTCTAAATAGTAAAGGTGTGACATTTTCAGATGGATTTGTTAAAGCCTGAGGACTGAAGTCTTTACCTAAAGAGCTGCTGAAGAAGAAAAGTCCTCCAGACATCAAACCAGTCTCCCACCTAAACTCCTTAGTTTTCAGCAGGTTTGATGCTTTTCATCTAATTTCCCTCTGAATAACAAAGTATTGAGTCTAAATCAGCTCACATGACCTGATGGAGAATCAGATCATCCTTTTTCACTGGTAAGTATCATATCATCATGGCAACACGTGGCTCCTGATCTCTACTGTGGACCCACCGTCTGTTCAGCTCTGCTATAATATGACACTGACCTCTACTGGCCAAAGAAAAGAATCAAAATGTTTAAAAACCCAACCAACCTTCATTAATTCCAGTAAATTCAGCATTCAGCTCACAGTCTCCGGTCGGTAAACATGCTGTTCATTTACTGATCAGACGCTTTGATCCAAAGTGATTTACAGTAACTGACCTATCAGGCATGTTGTGCTCTGTGAGGGGAACATCCAGCATGCAGCCAGGTAAAGACAGGTGAGACTAACATGACTCCTCATCAACAGGTCAGCATGAGCTAGTTAGACTGAAAGGAAGAGAGGAGTTTATAATGAAGGAAGGAACAACACAGCCTTTAAGTCTGAGTCCGTCTTTGTCCTCCTTTCATCGCCGTCCTCAGGACATAAACACACATTCTGACTAAGTGTGACTAGTCTGATGGCGTTTCTCCATTTGAACACAGGCCTGCACATACATGCTGAACAGCAGTGATGTTAGAACACAGTCTAATGGTGCTGCTGAGGCGCTTCCTCTCCTCACTGACCAGGAAACGCAAGACAATCAGAGGTCAGTGTGTGTGGCTCTCTCCTGGTTAGGTGGGCCATTACACTGAAGTGTGTGAGTGTGTAAAAGAGTTTTCTTGCTTTTTGTGTATCCCTCCTCTGGGGTGGGGGGTCTGAGGGGTGTTTTTTTCTCCTACTGGTTTTAATGTTGTTTTTTGTAAATTATTGTCACAAAGCTAAGATTAAAATATTTTGAGCAACATAAAAACAGTTGTCTCTACTGACATCAGCAGCTGGTGTTAATACAGGGTTTCTGCAGGTTCAAGGAAGCCAAATTTAAGACTTTTTAAGACCTGTTTTAAGGCATCTTTGATCAAATTTAAGACCTTACATTCACGGAATGAGAAAGGGGATGTGACCACCTTACAAATAGTTCTGACTAAACCTTTATTGGAAGTGAAAGTGCAGAAAAAATAAACATCAAGATAATTGATCTGCATTATATCTTACGAAAGTGTATTGCATTCACCTGGAAATAATTTTAAAAAGCTCCTTTTTACTGAATTAACGAGATAATAACAGCCTTAAGTGACCTAGACCCGTCTAGACCAGTCTAGACCCGTCTAGACCATCCTAGACCCTAGAGGTCTGGTGTGCTGCTGAGTTTCAGATCTTCGTAACCCAGAAATCATAGGGGCCCTAGAGATTTAAGACCTTTGGACACTGAATTTAAGGATTATTTATCATTTTTAATTATATTTAAGGCCTTAATTTTGGAAATGCAAATTTACAACCTTTTAATGCTTTTTAAGGACCCGTGGATCCCCTGTAATAGATCCTGGTCTGCTGTAGCTGAGCTTCAGTGGACTTGAACTCCTCAGCTGGGTTGTTATGTTCTGGTTCAGAGACTTCACCCACCCAGTGCATTTTAACCTGGTATTCCAACAGATTTAGTGGTTAACAATGTAAAAACTGGACCAGCCTTTGGAGGAAAGGCTCTGTTTCCATAAACAGTGTGATCAGGTGTGGAGATTTAGAAAGACAGACCACTCCAACATCCTGAAGGCAGCTCCTGGATGTAAAGCAGCTCTTAAAAACAAGGCCTAGAGCACCCCCCATGATTCTGGGTGGGTCATCAGAACTCACATCATAAGCTCCAGCTTTAATCTGCTGGTAGAGTCGGTGCTGGTCATCATCCCAGAACGGAGGATATCCCACTAGGAGAATGTAGAGGATGACACCTACCAACAGAAACACAGTCATCATCACTACATGTGTGTTAAATCAGCAAGAACATCCTAATGAATCCTCTGTAGCGGCCAGAAGTCAAGGTCGACTGACCGACTGATCACTCTACACCATTCACACTTCCACCTTAAGACAGAATCACTTTTAACCTGATTTTCTTCCCTTCAGCTCAAACCAATAACACAGAATCACAGCTGCAGTCTAAACAGTGCAGTCTGCTTCTCGCCTCAAGGACGGAGACATACAGGATAATACATTCCCTCAAACTGGACTTTTCCTTTTTCTAATACTTAATGTTGTTTCTACTGTAAGTAAGTAAAGTTTATTTATAGAGCGCCTTTCACAGATATACATCACACAGCGCTTTACAATATAAACAAAAGAACAAAACAGAGAAAACATTGAAAATAAAAAACAAAACAGGTTTGGGGTACCATCAGGGGATCTACATTGTAAATGATGAGATAAAGTGGGACATTGGCTTGGGCAAGAAACTAAAATCTTGAGCAGAGATATTGGGGCAAACTTCAACACAATATTTGGGCAAAAAATAAAGATGGGAGCAGAAGAAAATGTAAACAAAAGGGAGGGAAGGAGGGAGTAGCATATTACACACAGTCACAACAACCGAAAAACACATCAAGGAGGGTGGGGGGGTCAGGACACACACACACACACACACACACACACACACACACACACACACACACACACACACACACACCTGTGCTGACATAACAATAATGGCTGATTTGGTCTCTGGTCTGTCTGATGAAAAGTCTTTCATGTTTTCCAGCCAATCAGAATCTCTGCTCCTGATCAAACACAAGCACCGTGTGTGTGTGTGTGTGTGTGTGTGTGTGTGTGTGTGTGTGTGTGTGTGTGTGTGTGTGTGTGTGTGTGTGGTTCTAGTCCATACAGTTATGGCGCTTACAGATCAGTACCCGCTCTGCTCGGGTTGACAGTGTCAGCTCACCACCGCCCGGCTCTGGATGATTCTCGACTCTTCTCAGGAATGCAGAAGCGACTGAGCGGATGGGCGGCTACACCTTGAAAGGTGTCATGAAAAAGTGGCGAGGGGAAATCCGTGATGTCACACATGAGCGTGAGTCCTTGGCAAACAAAGCATTTGTGAACAGACTACTGGATCACACGGACGGCGAGAACAATGGATAACTTTGTGGAGATTCTAATGATTATACTCCAGTTGTGGCCGGTGCTCATGGGGAACCAGCTCCGTGAACGCTATGAAATAATGCGTCGCATGATGCAGGAATCCGTTCTGCAGCAGCAGAGAGTCCGAAGACGCAGACAACCGCCAGGCTAATCGGAGGCTTCAGCTGATCAATCAGTCTGCAGTGGGCGTGTAGTCCAGCTGTGCAGTCCATGGAGGAGCAGGGCTGAGAAAAAGTATGGAAACGGCTCCGACCGAGTAGAGTAGAGTAGAGCGGGTACTGATCTGTAAGCGCTATTAGACCACCCTGACCCTTTATTAAATTCAAATATAACTCTGTCCTCAGACTAAACAACACGTCTCCTGTTCGACATCAGAACCTCACCACAGGCCCACATGTCCACAGGCTTGGCATAAGGGTCCTTCCTCAGCACCTCTGGAGACAGATACCCTGGTGTTCCAGCAAAACCTGAGACAGATAAACAGACATGGGTCAAACCACTAAGGGTCCCATTGACTCAAAGTAAAAAGGGTTCAGAAACACCGTTAGAGGGTAGGTGGGCTGGTAGATTGGACCAGCCTACTTTCCTCACAGCCTGCAGCCATAGAAGTCAGAACAGAGTGAACTGGTTCCAGTTAGAGACGGCTGCTACTCTGGGAATCAAACTCATTATTTCTCTGCTCTGCTGGGAATAGAGAAACAGTTCTGATAAGCATCCAAATCCAACTGGAGACGAGAGCCAAGAGCTGCTCCTCACCCAGACAGGAAGACTCAATTATGACAGGATGCATGAATCAAAAAGGTTTGGTGGATTTAAATTAGAGTCCTTTAAAATAAACTCAGCTAGAGTCCGTATGAGACAGAACTAAAGCCCAGATGTGATACAAACAGAGACTAGAGTCCTTCATGGTTTAGCTATAAAGATGTGACACGTCTATAACACCTGTGAGTCAGTAATGAGGACAAACAGATCCTTTAGTGAGCTCAGGTCACTAGACGGTCTGATAGGAGGGAGGAGCAGCTGGATCAGAACCAGGCTCTGCAGAACCTCAAAGGCTGCATAGACACCTGCACAGGTAAACCAGCTGACACTGAACATGTAGCTGAGCCTTAGTGGATGTTGGTCAAAGAACAGGAGAATCAAAACCAGGATTCACACCTGAGACCAGGAGATCAGCTGTTTGTTGGAGTCTTCCCTCACAAACAGACACCCCTAATGAGGTTTGATGGTTTTGTGATTATTTTGCTCTATTGTTTAACATTTTCTGTCACATATTTTCTCAATTCCTAGATGTTTATTCATGTTTTTAGCCCGCATTAACTCAGGTCTCATTGAGATTAAGATTCTGTTTTCCAAGGCAGACCTGGGGGTTCAGGATCACATGGTCAGACTGGGGATTGAACCCTGGGATCCCAGCCTCTCTCCGCTGAACCACAGTCACCTCATTGTGTCTGTGATCATCTTCGGGTCGAGTTGCTCTACATCCTGTCTGGTCCACAGACACTCATCCAATCAGAGGCCGTCCTCCTGACGAGGTACCAAATGCTCTGAAGTCAGTTCTGGTTTTCAACCAGCTTCTCCAAATGCAATTTCATCATTTAAAAACCAATAAATGCCGTTTACCATTGACCTTTTTACTGGTGTGAATTTAACATGTTAATTAATTAGAAAAAAATAATGTGTTGAAAAAATTAACGCAATTAATCACAGCTTGCTTTTGATGTAAGCGGAACTAAAAGTCCGTGGGGCGGAACTAATGTTTGGTTCAGAGTTCCAGCCGTGTATTGTTTTGTGACGGACGTTTCCTGTTTCATGTGCGTGACAGTCAGACATAAAAGTAAAAGAGCCAGGGGACAGGTGTAAAAACACACTCATAATAAATGGTTTACTGATCTGTCAGACACATTTATTATAATTCTCTAATCGCGTTTAGTTCATGTTTGACTGATCTGTGTTCACAGGTGGAGCTAGCGCTAATGCTAACTACTACAGCTACATCAAATAATGTTTGAACTCCAGTTAAAGTGATAATATGCAACTTTTTCATATTTTTAAATCTTTTCCTTGAGCCAGTCTGTGCTAATATGACCCTTTACAGAGTTAATGAAAAGTCATTTAGCCCCATCTGGTGATTAGATCCGGAATACCACGATTGCAAGATCTCCGTCGCCGTCACGGTACCCTAAGAGAATTATTTGTCTTGCTAAATTATTTATCCACAAAAACAAAATTCAAAAATGTCCCCCTAACTTATCCTATTTTAAAAATGACTTTCTACTTTATACCAAGTCTTTAAAAATTATGAAAAGTAATATAGCTCAGAAATTATATTCTTTCCTAAGTGATGATTCCCAGGTCCTAACAAGCTAAATAATTGTTACATACCCTTGCACTGTTCAATTTTATTTTTCATTTTATTATTATTATTATTATTATTTTTATTATTTTTTCTTTTTTTCATTTTATTGTTGTTCTTTGATATCTGGAAAAAATGACGCATTTTATTGCCTTGTATATTTTATGCCATATGTTTGTATGTGATGACATCTTTAATAAAGGTTTTTGAAAAAATAAATAAATAAAATAAAAAGTCACGGTACCCAGGAAGTCACGTGTCTCACGAGGGTTAGGCTAACCCAATGTGGCTAGCTGTTATGCTAGCTCTGGAGTGTTTTTAGCTCATGATTCCTGATTTTTTCCCATCTCTCCCTGCTTGAACACAGCTGATTTCTTTGAAGGAGTAAATAACCGCTCCTGTAGAAAGCTATGAAGGCTGAGGAGACATTTCCACAGGTAGATTTAGGCGTTTAGAAGCTGAAACAATATGCTAACTTGTATAACCCAGTGATTTAAAACGGACACCAGAGGGATCCCAAAACAAGCAAAACTGCATATTATCACTTTAAATGAGCATGTTGTTTAAGACTGGCATTAATAAACCTGATAATAAAATAATGAAGTTCTAGATCTGTCAGGGATATTTTTTGTTTTTTCTACCATTTTGAATTTAAATGCAATTTATTTTACTATTATTTGATTCTGACCCCCATTAAAATTATTTTAAATAAAAAATGCTTTTGGGGGCAAATTTTCTTGTAGGCTACTATTAAAATGCTATTAATTGTGATTAACTAATTATTATTAATTAATTATTATTAATTAATTATTAAGCCTCTAATTAATTGGATAAATTTTTAAATAGAGTACCACCACTAAATTTTACACAAATGTTAAACTAAGAAGACTCGGAGACATGGAATCGTTGTGACTTGGCTGACCTTGTTTTGGTCATGGTGCCATTTAATTCATTTTAAAGAGCTTTAGTTTGAATTAGCTCTTTAGAAAACGTCAGAGTTCAGTGTACTTACCAAACCATGCCTGCTGGTCTCCCTGCACCTCTATAGCCAGACCAAAATCTGCCAGTTTCACTGCTGCACCCTTCAACTTGCTGGCTAGGAGCAGGTTTTCTGGCTTGAATTAGAGAAAAAAGATCTCATGTCAGCATGGTGACGAGGTGTAAAGGACTTAAGTAAAATATTGTAAATTGTTTGATTACTGGCAGCTAGCAGCTTGTGAAACTACAGGAGGAGTTTATCTAACAAGGAGAACTGACGTTGGTGTCTGAGCGTTCAGCTGACCTGAAGTCCAAGATGATTAAAATCTCTATAAATATTTATCAAAGAAGCCAGGTCAGCGTCAGAGTCCAGCTCCACCCACAAAGTCGCTGTAGACTGATGAGAAGTTGTACTGAATGAGCATCAGGAGCCACTACTCCTCCATCACACAACGCAGCAGATATGGTGGGTCAAACCAAGCAGGGAGAGGAGGACAGAGACTCAGGCCTGAACATGTTCAGGCTGAAGAGGAAAAAGGGGCTTGAAGAGGGGGTACGGTGTTAACATGTTTAAAGAAGCTTTTGTCGAAGACTCGAGAAGGAAATTAGTCCAAATGACTGAACTAACATAAGGAGCAAGGACAGGTGGATCTAACCCAACAATGTGCTTCTACTATACAACAACTACACTCACAGAGATAGAGACAGATCTTTCAGTCCTGATCCTAATAATTGGGCTTTGTGGATCGTTCGATACCCGATATCTACCTATACTAATGCAAACACTAAAATATTGTAATATCAGACATAATAAACCTCAAACATAATATAACTTGGACCAGAAAACCCTCAAAATGGTCTAACATTTGTAAAATGTGGGTTACAGTAAAGTAATGTAGGTTGCCACATTATTTCTCTGCTCATAATTAGGATAATGTGCAGTAAATAATATCGGATCCAGTATCGGCCAGTTTTATCGATCCACCAATCCAGCTACCTGCACGATATCTGATCCAGAATTGTATCGTGCATTCCTAATGACCACCAACATGATGGGGAAAACAGCTGGCAAAAATATTCACCACTAAGGTCAACATTCTGATGGGTGGACAACTGGTCTGAACTGAGAATATTCAACTGTCCCCAACAAGGAGTGGACATACTGAGTCTGCTCCAGAGAAAACCTTCAACATGTAGGAAAAACAATAACTAAGACCTGAGCAGGTGATCAGTAGAATCTATAAATGAAAATCTATCAAAGTACAGAATCAGTCAGATGTAGGCCTTCATTTAAAAATGGAGTTGGCCCAGTTGGTGATGCGTGGACTTCATTAGGCTCTGCTGTGACAGAAATTCTGACAAGTTTATTTTTGGATTTGCTCACGGCTAACTAGCTGATGAATCACTTAAGAACTCCCATCTGTAGTGTGACGCCACCAGAGAACACACATGAAGGTGAGTTGTCCTTAGTGAAGCTACTAAATCCTCATCAAGCACTGAAGAACTTAGAGGTGATCCGATGGCTGTTTAGGTGATGTCATGCTCTTCTGGTGTTTAAAGTGCCCATGACATGGTTTTCCATGTTTTCTGACTTATCTATCATGTTACAACATTGAGTTCTCACCTTAAACCTGCCAGAAAGAGCAAAAAACGGCGTCCATCTGTCTCCTAGTCCAGCCAGTGAGAAGCTCTTCTAGATTTCAGACCCAGGTTTCAAACAGTTTTTTTCACTCCAGCCCGCTATGAGGTCATAGTGATCCGGACTTGCTTATATGGTCAATTCTCCTCCCACATGCACGTTCACGACAACTGGAGCGAGGCAGTGCCGCCGCCATTGCCCATAGACCGTGTAGTGTTTAGTTTCAGTTTCGTTTCTCTTTCACGCGACGACACTGCCCCCTGCTGCAGCAGAAGTGTCAGGCTGCCAAATAAGGAGAAACCCAGCAGAACCGGAAGGCGGCGCTTTCTTCTGATCTCTGAGTTGCTCGTTAGGAAATAATTACAGCGTATTTTGAGTTATAATGGTGCAACGCTGATCTAGAGGCATCAAAGATTACACCTGTTTAATATAAAGTGATTTAAATATGGAGTCACAGGCACTTTAAATGATGATGTCATGCCCTGCTGGTGTTTAGACGGTGATGATGGCATGCCCTTCTGGTGTTTAGATGGTGATGATGTCATGCCCTTCTGGTGTTTAGACGGCGATGATGTCATGCCCTTCTGGTGTTTAGACGGCAATGATGTCATGCTCTTCTGGGTGCTCATTTATAAAACTTGCTTACGCACAAAATGGGCCCAAAAGTTGCGTAGGTCACTTTTTACGCAAAATTTGGGATTTATAAAAGAAAACGTAACGGAAAAATGTGCGCAACTCTAAGCAAACTTTAGACCTTGCGTAAGCACATGTTGGAGACGTGAAACCAGTCAGAGCAGCTGGTGAGATGAAAAATGTTGAATTTACGACACAATTAAAGACCCTCGCGCACACAGAACCAACAATCCGTCTCTAAAAAGAATACAAATTTTAATCTGAATGAAAATTTGTCGCATTTTCGAAAAATATCCCATTATGTTCATCCAGTCATCTTCAGATTATATAACAAACTGCACTTATTGGTGCATTAATTGTGATTTCTGAGACTTAGGAATCCTGCAGGGACACTTGTGCGTAATGCGCTGGATGCGCTGCAGCTCAGCCAGTAGTCAGACTCCGGATGAATGGGAGAGAGTTTTTAGAGATTTCTAGATAATGACTGGACCATCGATCAGCTGATAGATTCATTAGAGCATCCTATGGATCAACTGGGTCCAGTATTAGGATCAACAGAACCATCGGAACCAGTAAAACCCGGTGTCACCGGCCGTTCTCAGGTTTCAACCAGCGATTATTTTATCCAACAGGTTGACTGTTTAATAGGATGAACAGCATGACGTGTCTTCCCCTTTGGATTAAATTAAGTGTTGTCATTAAACGTTTCTCTGAGATCTTGGATCCTGATCGATCTCTCTGTCAGACTTGACAGCAGACGCGCTGCAGCGAGACGTCTCTCGGAGCACTTCCGTGTTTGTAATTCGTCACATTTCACCACCTAATAAAACATTTTCCCGTCCATCCACCACAAGCACCTCGAGTTTCAGCCTCTGTAAAATTACGCTTCCTAAACCTCTCCGTTGTCACAATTTACTGTTAAAAGCCAGAAACCCACCGGCTTATGCATATGCAATTATTCATGAGGTACTTTGCATTGACCGTATATGGCAGAATGTGGGTGTGTAGGAGGAGGGTTCTGACCCAAAAACAGCTGAGCACAGTTCTAGGTCTGACATCGATTTATAAAGCAGAATTGCGTGGATCTGTGCGTCCGCAGGGTTTTATAAATCGGAAATGGAATTTGCGTACCTGAAATTTTTTGGCTGAGCTTAAGCAAGTTTTAGTAAGGATTCTACGCAAAGCTTTATAAATGAGCACCCTGGTGTTTAGACGGCGATGATGTCATGCTCTGCTGGTGTTTAGACGGCGATGATGTCATGCTCTGCTGGTGTTTAGACGGCGATGATGTCATGCTCTGCTGGTGTTTAGACGGCGATGATGTCATGCTCTGCTGGTGTTTAGATGGCGATGATGTCATGCTCTGCTGGTGTTTAGATGGCGATGTCATGCTCTGCTGGTGTTTAGACGGCGATGATGTCATGCTCTGCTGGTGTTTAGACGGCGATGATGTCATGCTCTGCTGGTGTTTAGATGGCGATGATGTCATGCTCTGCTGGTGTTTAGGCCATGATGTCATGCTCTGCTGGGTTTAGGCGATGACATGCTCTGCTGGGTTTAGGCGATG
Organism: Callopanchax toddi; assembly: GCA_006937965.1. Classification (NCBI taxonomy): domain Eukaryota; kingdom Metazoa; phylum Chordata; class Actinopteri; order Cyprinodontiformes; family Nothobranchiidae; genus Callopanchax; species Callopanchax toddi. Next base: position 2,014,699 of record SSNR01000085.1, read on the forward strand.
TCATGCTCTGCTGGGTTTAGGCGATGTCATGCTCTGCTGGGTTTAGGTGACGTCATGCTCCGCTGGGTTTAGGTGACGTCATGCTCTGCTGGGTTTAGGTGATGTCATGCTCTTCTGGGTTTAGGTGATGATGTCATAGGGTTAGGGTTACCGGCAGACCAGCAGGGTTAGGGTTGATGTTATTTCTTCCCTATAAATAAATTAGTTTAATGACTGTCATAAAATTTAATTTTCATGAAGAACTTTTGGTCTGCGTCAGATTATTAACGTGTGCTTCTCTGGTGAAACGCTCAATAATCAAACATTTTTGGGTCAGCGTATGAATCTGATGGCTACATGGTGATGAACACCAACTCTGTGTGAACAGGTGAATCAGACTAGAGTCTAAATGAGTGAAGAGTCACAGCAACACAAACATTTTAACAGAATGACGCTGTACTGTGTTTTAATGTTGCTTCATTCCAATGGTCACATCATTCAATAACATTTTCCCCAACTCCTATCAGTCAGAGTCCATATTTGAAGGTTTTATTATTTCAGCTTTGTAGGAAGATGAGGGGAGGGGACTGAAAAGAGGAGAGAGGGTGGAAAGGAGGATACAAGGAATCATGCAGTCATTGCAAACAGCCTGTAGAGAAAGGTAGAGTCAACGTCATGTTCACACATACTCAATGGATTTGTGGAATGTAAAGAAATTCCTGGTAAAGGTTTGAAGCAAAAGTAAAGTTTATTTCTATAACTCCTTTCACCAAAATAAATCACAAAGTACTTCACCAAAAACATTAGAATTAAAACATGATGAAAATACAAAACCCCCCAAAAGAATAAAAAGGTAATTAAAAAGACTATTAAAAACAATTTAACCCCCAAAAGACAGAATGGGGGTTAAGGTGTCCGGACTGTCGATACAGCGTAAAACTAAAGGAAGTTCATTCCAAAGTGGAAATTCGACAGACTGGACTTTTCAATCTGGTCCTTGGGACTGCTAGAAGATTCTGGTCTGTGGACCTGAGGACTCAGGTTGGAGCGTAGGTCTTTATCAGTTCAGTAACATAAAGAGGAGCTTGACCATGTAGGGCCCTGAAAGTTAGAGTCAGGATTTTAAAATTAATTCTACATTTCACTTCCGGATCTGAACAGGACAGTCGCTCTTTTTCTCCGCTCCGCTGTGTGTCTGCATTTTGTCTTGTAAAACTATCTGAGCAACTCCATCATTCTTCCTCCACTTGGATTAAACACTACTTTCAACATGGACCTTGTTTCCTGGGCCCTCAACGTGATCAACACTATTTTTTCTACGATGAAAATGAAACAGGGGACTCTGGCATGTCCATGGGGAATGTACGCAGCGGGTTACCGGATGAATCCATGGAAGAGGTGGGACATATTGTGCCTGGCTCTACTTTCTCTGGAGGATGCGGAGGATCTGTATGTGTTTGGATTTCTGATGGTCAGGTTTTTGCTGATTGGATGTGGCAATTATTAGAGCCATCGCTCTCAAATGAAAAAATAGAGGAGCTGATGCAGGCTATTGGCAAGCTCTCTGCCCTCCTGGAAAATCAAACTCTGATCATGAACTTGATCACCCCTGGGCTGAATAAACTCACTTGGGGACAGGTCTCAAGTGCAGAACTCAGAGGGGTGAAAAACACCCTCGAGAGAATGGTCCGAGCTGATGGGAATTAAAAGCCATGATTCGAAACGTTGGATTAATGAGCCTGTGAAACGGACTGCAGAGGCGGCAAACAAATCAGAAACGTTGTCTGAAAACAAAACAAACCCATCCAATCTGACGAACGACCCTGAACTCCCTAAACCATCTGAGAGGAATGCGGAAGCTGCTCGCTCCCCCTCGCTGTTCCCCATTCTGGATCTACCCTGCCCCCCTTCTCCCTCCCGGCTGAGTGCAATGAAGTCACGCAGAGACAAGAGACTCTCACGAGATAGCAGAGGATCCCCCTCCCCACGCCTCCCTGTGTGTTTCTTTTCTTTTTCTCCCATAGTGTGACTCTTAACGCGTGAGGTTTTTCCACCGTTCATCAGCTGGCGTCCCGCTATAGACGAGCTGAAAAGCTGTTGTTTTTATCTTCCCCTCTCCTTTTCCTCCTCTGAACCATATTTCACACTGTTTGCACATTCCATCTGCAAAAAAGGCGCCTCCTAGAGGCCGCCCGGGTTCTGTAACCAAGTCAAATCCCACGATTGTGAGACGTCACTGTCCTGGTCAATAAAGCCGATTCTGATTTAACAGGTGCAGAGACCTGAAAATAGGAGTGATGTGATCTTTTCTGTTTGCTCCAGTGAGGAGCCTCGCTGCAGAGTTCTGGACCAGCTGAAGGCCATAAAGGGCTTTTTGGTTCAAACATGTGAAAAGTGTGTTACAGTAATCTAGACGGGAGGAGATCAAAGCATGAAGAACCATTTCCAGTTCAGGTTTTGACACCAACTTTCTCAGTTTGGAAATATTTCTCAGATGATAAAAACAGTTTCTGACTAGCTGTTTTGAGTGACCTTCAAGAGACATTGATTGGTCGAAAATAACACCCAGAATCCTCCAGTTTGACTTTACAGCAGAACTTAAATGTCCAATATGTTGACTGATCAGGGGGACCATCCTATCAGGGGCAACAATCAGACATTCAGTCTTTTCAGGGTTTAACTGAAGGAAGTGATTTTCTAACCAGTTAGTAGCTGACAGACACTCCAGTAGTTCAGACAGTTTGTAGAACTCTGAGTCCTTGAAGGAGCAGTACAGCTGAATGTCATCTGCATAAAGGTGGTAGGAGACATTGTGACATCTACTAATGATCTGTCCAAGAGGATGGAGATATAGTAAAAACAGGAGTGGACCCAGAACAGAGCCTTGGGGTACCCCACAGAACAGATCTGTAGTATCTGACATGATGTGGTTTATATGGACACTGAAACTATGATCTGAACCAGTCTAAACCAGGTCCAAAGATCCCCACCAAGTCACAGAGTCTGTTCATTAAGGTGCTGTGATCAACAGAAAGGTCCAACAAAACTAAGACTGTAAACTCCCCGGAGTCTGCTGCCATCATGATGTCACTGGATACTTTGAGTAAAGCTGTTTCTGTTGATGCTTTTTACGAAAACCAGATTGGAATTTATCAAAAATGTTGTGTTGTTCCAGAAAAGAGATCAGCTGATCAGCCACAACTCTTTCTAAGAGTTTAGAGAGATAGCTCAGTTTGGATATGGGCCAGTAGTTATTTGGTTGAGAGGAGTCCAGACTGGGTTTTTTAAGGATGGGTTCAATAACAGCGTGTTTAAAGATGGAGGGGACAGAGCCGGTTTGGAGGGATATATTAATAAAATCCACAATGCATGGGCCAACTAGGTCAAAAACTTTCAGGAGCAGAGAGGTTGGGAGAATATCAACAGGGCTTGGAGTTGGTTTCATGTTTTTCAAAATGAGACAAATGTCCTGAAAATTACCAGGTAAAGAAGGACCAGGGTTGGAAAGGAGGTGGGTGGATGGAGAATTATGGAGCAGAACGAGGTGAAAAACTTGACCTGATGTTTCCAATTTTGTTTTCAAAGAATGAAAGAATATTGCTCCAGTCAGATCTTGACAATACATGCATGTGAGGGTGCTAGGAAAAACAATCTGACTGATTAAAGTGAAGCCGGTGAACTTCCATCTTCCATAAAGACTCTCAGCTTTACAGCATGTCCTTCTGAAACTGTCAATATTTTTCATTCATCCAGGGACTGTTCCTTCTATGAGATACAGCTCTCTGTTGAACAGGAGCCACTTTCTCCAACAGACAGCAGCACTGCTGATTAAATGACTGGATGAAGGAGTTTGGATCTTCTCCATGAACTAAGCTATCAAACAATAAAGAAAAACCATCAACTGCTGACTGATTAATGATGCGTCTTTCTGAACTCAGTTTGTGATAAAACAAATAAAACAACATAGCATCAATCATATGATACAAAGACTGAACAGGCAGTGAGTTTCTGCTTCCCCTCACTGTGACTAAAAATAGATGATCAACACAAACACATCCATACCAAGACACTGATACACACCAATTCATACTAACACACACTAATTCACGTTTTGAGGAAATCAAAAGCGAATCATGATTTCAACTGTTACCTTGTTCCAAACCTTTCCTTCCATGATAGGAAAAGATCAATATCTTAGTTTAGCTTCAGGCACAGAAGTACTTCTTGTACCTCAAATCATATTTACTCTGATGCTTAAATTCTTAGCACAGTACCTCGAAGTGACATTAACTTCAATCTAAACACATCATTTTATAATAATAGTATAAGTCTTTACAAAGATGAGACTTTAAAAACTATGGGCCGATGTGAGCAGAATAATCACTATTATTTATGATTAATTGCTCTTTTTTGGAAACTAACTTTTCATTAGTTTCAAGCCCTCCCCTCCTATTTTCTGCTCTGGTATGAAGGGGTCCATGTCCTGGGTCTGGGGTCTGGCTGAGCCCTTAGAGCGTAACTCACACTTACTATTGGACACTCCTATGGAAAAACCTTATGCACACACAAACACGCGCGTGCACACACAAACACGCGCGTGCACACACAAACACGCGCGTGCACACACACGAATTAAAAATATCTCGAGCCACAAGTGTGTATTTTTAACTCCTAGCACCATCACTGTGTGGTAAAACAGAGATCACTGGTACTTTGTGTGTAGACACAGACACACAAACACACAACATGGCTGCTTTCCACAGGGCATCTGCTGGAGGAGTTGCTTATTTGTTTTTCCCGTATTTGTTTGTTGTTTGAGTTTAAGCATTGAGCCGTGGCAGTTGCCTGGCAACAGCCAGTCAGAGCACAGAGGTGCTGCAGTCATCACATGCAAAACGCAGCCTGAAGCCCAGACACACCCTCTTCATTTGATTGGCAAATTGGAGCTTTAGCAACAAACCGCAGTGAGAAAACAAAGTGTTACAGACGGGATGAACAAAACAACCACTGTGGGTGAAACGACACCAACGTCCAAACTCCTAGTAGGCCTCAAACAGTGGACTCTATTACATTAAATAAACTATGATCAGTTTCATGACTTGTGGAAGCTACGTGTTGCTCTGGAGACAGAAGAACCTAACGTGTGTTTAGACTAGAACCTGGATGGTTACACTGAGCAGATCTGTGAGCTCGAAGCCACAGGATGTTGTTACTCCACTTACCTTCAGGTCACGGTGAACCACACCCATCTGGTGGCAGTGGAGGACAGCCTCTAGGATCTGCTGAATGCAATGACTGCATGCAAACACCGGGGGGCGTCAGGTTAGTGACAAGCTACAACTTAGTGTCTGTGGCTGCTTGGTTTCACACATTGATAACAACTGGCCATGTGGCACCCAGAGGTCAAGTTTACTTTACTAAATAATACATCGCCTCCTAGACTAGAGCACTGACATGGCCAGCTCTGTCCACGTGTCAAAGCAGCAGTGGTGCTACATCCTGGTTATCTGGAGGCGGGGCCATGGCAGAGTGACAGGGAGGAGCAGGGGCTGAGGGAAAGAGTTCAGTTCAGTTCTATCCTGGTTCCCAACAGTATCGAATCATTTGGTCTGGATTTTCTCTCAGAACTCTTTAACAGCGAGTCACAAAACTGAATTTACTTCAGATTTTTATCCTACGATGCCACTAAAGACACCAGCAGTCAAAGCTGCCAAGAAGAGATGAAAGTTTATCATGTACTGATTTTAAACGGCTCTAAATGCATTTGGTCCTCACTGTGTGTGTGTGTGTGTGTGTGTGTTACACACCCTGATACCAACAGCACTTCCCATCAGCCTTCATCAGTCAGACTGACTGGTACCCGTCCCCCCCCCCCCCCCCCCCCCCCCCC
>SSNR01000085.1:2020577-2051722 GCA_006937965.1 Callopanchax toddi
CCCCCCCCCCCCCCCCCCCCCCTCTATGGTCACATTTAGGGTGGAGTACCAGGGCCCTCAGAACCTCCTGACATCCTCATCCCTCAGACCCCCCCCATCTTCTGTGTCACCAACTGTCAGAGCATAGCTTTCAACATGTCACATGCACTGTGCACTCTAGTATACAGGTGAGGCAGGTGATGCGTGATCGACCTGCCCCACTAGTGGTACACCACCTCTCCATCCAACCAGCCACAGCATCCTGCTGCAGGGGGCTCCTGGTTTGGAGGAGGCGATGCTTGGCGAAAGGAAGGTGAACTGGTTGGTCAGCTAGTGAAGAAGCAGGGAAAAGTGCCACAGGTTGGCAGACTGGTGTCTGTTTAGTTACCATCACTTACTAACCTTCAGGTCCCTGTGCACTATGCCATTTACGTGACAATAATTTACACTGTCTAGAATCTGCTGTATGCAGTGACTGTGGAGGAGAGAGAGAGCAGCCCAGAAGCAAAAAGGAGAGGAAACAGAAAACAAATGTCAGGAAACAAAGAAACAAACACAGGTACACACCGTATGAACACCTTCACCTTCTAAAGGAACCGTGTCAGGTTACAGCCTCGTGTTGAACTGAAGCAACAGTCGGACTGAAACAAGTCAACGCTCCTTTATTAACCAAGACTGAGTTCAAGTGGTCAGATGGAGGACAGTTAGGAGAATGACAGCAGCTAAACTATTCAAATGTTCCCTCAGAACATTAAAATAACCAGGGGCCTCATTACCGTATTCACCTGAATAGAAGACGAGGGTTTTTCATTGAAAATAATGTGAAAAGGGGGGGGTTGTCTTATAATCACGGTCTAGTTTAATGGGGTCATTACACGTCCAAACCAGCAGAGGGCGCAGGCTTCGGGTCAAAGCGGCAGCAACAGGAAGCAGCACAGACTGCGACTGGTCCTGGTTCCAGTCCAGGTCCAGACCGAACCAAAGAGGGCTCTACGCTTTATAAATGAGGCCCCTGGACTTAAACCGAACCCTCAAAACAGAATCTACCCTCTGAGAATGTTAAAGAAACTCAACACTTACAACTTCTGATGACTGACTTCAAAAAATGCTCAATAAATAGATTAAAAACATTAATTTATTCCAAGTTTAAACCTCAGTTACAGCCACTTGGACCAAAACGGCTTTTATTGAAAATGTTTTACTTAAAAAAGTAACAGATGAGATTCTGTTTTGAGTAGATTTTTAAACATAAAATGGAGAGGAATGAAAGAACACATGCTTTGAACATGAAGGCAGGGCAGTGGTTAGCTGTGTAGTTATCACTCATGTAGGCAGGTTAGTCACTGTAACTAGTTACAGCAGTCTCAGTGAGTCCATGTCCTCCAACACTGACCTGGCATCAGCTTCACTGTAGTACTCTCTGGCGACGATGTCCTCAAACAGCTCCCCCCCGGTCACCCTGAGGGAGGACAGAGGGCGAGTTCACTGACTTCTCACTACTTATCGAGAAAAAGAAGCAGAATAAATAAAGGGAGGTGCACTAGAGTACTGTTCACCTGGATCAGACCTAGAAAATCAACTCTTTATCAACATGTTGCATTAAAACCTAAACCAAGGTGTAGTATTGAGCAGGTCATTTACCTGATAAGGAAGCATTCTGGACTGCTGCAGCTCTCTTCTGGTTTAACTTCTTAGTTTTTCTGATTGAAGACTTTGCTTTCTGAGTGATTTTGTTGTAGCGTTACCAAACACGCTATAACCTCTGACCCCTTGACCATCACACAAACAATAATCATCTTTTTCCCAATAACTTGGATTACAATGACTCTTTTTTATGTTTTAACCTGAATCAACATTCCCAGGTGTCCAGATCGTTTTTCCAGAAGATCTCCACTGGACTCTTTAGTATAATAAACTCAAAGACTTCCTGATGTCTCCTTCTAAACGACACTACTCTTAATTAAACTGTCCAGAAATGTCTTTAATATGATTAATGCATTTTCTCTTACAGTATTATGAATGTTTGATCCAGCTTCAGTATTATTTCATATTTTTACTTTGCTAAAAGGTTAAAATCAATATGATTCATGTATTTACTTATTAAGGTGAAATATCGCTTTAAGGGCTTGAGTCACGTGACCTTGATAGAAACCCTTTCATTGGTCCACATCACCACTCAGTTCCATCTCAAGTCTCAGTCACCTCCTGAGACAGAGTTCTCAGTAACCCTACACTGAGACCAGACGCTCAGCTGTCATCAGCTCAGCTATTTCCTAAGTGGCTGGCCTTCCTATACGGGTCAGCCCCGTTTGAGCCGATGATCACCACTCTTTTCCCCGAGGCATAGACACCCCACGTCTGCCTCTCTCCACGACATGGGAAAAGGAGCCGCAGCTCTGTTAGCCCAAAATGCTAACCGCCAGCTAACCCAGAAATGGCTCTCCTGACGACCGCATCCAAGGACGACTTTCATGGCCTACAGCGGTCCCGACCTCCACAGGCGTCCAACCGGGACCGAGAGGGGACCCCCACCTTCACGACGTCCCACCCGGCTCTCCGATCGGCCCTAACCCCGGAGCGGCGTACAGTAAGAGACCACTTTCTGGTAAACCCAAAAGGCTTTGTTCATAAACTCCTCCACTCCAACCTAACTAAATTAAAGCAGCACTCCGGAGGATTTCATCAGGAGAGCAGTTTTTGAATCTAGCGTCCAAAGGCTCCTCCTCAAAACATCTCGACACATGCGTCCGGTCGCGTGTGCGCGCGTGCACGCAGCGCATATACTTCGGACATGAACTGTACAGCTCAGTGTGTAGGGTTTAATCACTCACAGTTCACAATCTTATTCCAACAACACTACGAGGGTCTGAAGAGCCCTCTCTGTCCCTGCTGCTTCTGATATTAGCTCTGTTAGCAGAGAGCTGCTGCTGGACTCTGAAGCTGAACTTGACTCGGCCCTGGATGAACTTTCTGACCAAAATAAACGCATAATCCTGTCAAACCTTGCCATTCTGTGAGGTGAAAGGTTTAAAAATAAAAATAAACCCGTCTTTATCTGGGAAATGGGTAGGTTTTTAGTAGAAATGAGCTGTGAGTCGGTGAACGGCTGAGACGGCAGAGAAACACACGGAGCGTCCTGTACGACAGCGCCCCCTACTGGTACAGGTTTAGTCGATGCGCGTGCATGTTGAGAGAATGCAGAAATTTGAATTTCATTGGCTGAAAAATGTCGGCGGCAAGAAATAATGGAAAGGGGTCTCTAGGAGGAAGGAGGGTCTTCATCAGAATGACAGATGTTGTGGAACTCAACCCATAGATCATAGTTTAGACCTGAAATATCATTTAAAACATTTAGAAAACTTTGATACAGAGAAAAATAATCCAGAGAGCCGCTTTAAGTTAAACTCCGTAGTCTTAAAACATCATGAGACTCAGGTCATTAAAACTTAGATATTAAGATCAACTTAGAACACCACACCATCGTGTTGACAAAAGCTACAACCTTGCTACCTCTCGCATCTGTTTGTAACCGTTTGTCCGTCTTCTTTTATAATAAATTCTGTAAAGTCTTATTCCTGACTCAGACTTCCATTTGTCAATATAAAGATATGTAATCTACTCCCTGTAACATCTGACAGAACCTAGAAGTTCCTGTGAAACACTGGTAAGTGAAGGCATCAAAGCAAACAGCTTCGTGTAAAACCGACAAAGCGAACTAGTGATTTTACAGAAGAACTTTAAACAGTTTAAAACGCTACATTGTTGTTCTGGTTTGAGGATTTTTGCTGTTAATTTGACCACTTATGATGAGCAACCACTTTTGTTGCACCTGCTGTTAATTTCATAACAATAAAACAGCTGATTAACGCCCCCCCCCCCCCTGCTACTGAACCCATCAGATCAGAACCCCAGACCTGACTTGATGCCAGACCCTGATTAAAAAGCGTTCCTTTAACTTTCATTTGAGCCGTGTACGTTCAGTGTGTTCCTGCTTTGAACAAGAGCTGATGCAGTTCTCCTCCTAAACAGCAGAGGTCTCTAATGAGAAAAACTGCTCAACAGTTCAGAACTGGCAGCAGAAAGAGGGTTCTACTAAATTAAGTCTACAGGAGATCCATTCCTCATACACCAATGGAACGACACTCTTCAACCTTCCTGCAGTTTTTTTCTAAACCTGCTTTCAGACCAAAACCTGGATCGGATTTTACTGGTTCAGTGACGTCATAATCTGATGCCACTCCACCAATCCATCCACAACAATCCAGAACTAATAGTTTCACTGCTCAAGATAAAAACTTGGTCTCAAGTTCCAGACCACCGGTCCAAGTCAAGTCACAAGTCTTTGCTTGAGCAACTAAAACCCGTCTCAAGTCCCTGCCTCAGGTCCCCCTGGACGTTAGAGAAGGAAGAGGGTTTTGGAGAAACCATCACGGTGACCTCCTCTGTCCTGGAGAGCTGAGGCTGTGGCTGAGCCCGGTTCTTCAGGATGAGCCTGAATGCTGATGCTCTTGTTCCCTCACAGATTAATGGATTGTCCATTTAAAGTAGTCAATCTTAACGCAAAGTCAAATTAACTACCTATAAGGAACAGATGGCCAAGGGATCAGCAGGCTCTTTGAACCCTCTACCAGCCGTCTGTGTTCAGCATCACGTCAAGTGTTCACGATTCTAAACCAGGGCCAGTCCACTAAATACAGTGGTGGGAAAAACTATTTGCCCCCTTCCTGATTTCTTATTCTTTTGCATGTTTGTCACACAAAATGTTTCTGATCATCAAACACATTTAACTATTAGTCAAAGATAACACAAGTAAACACAAAACGCAGTTTTTAAATGATGGTTTTTATTATTTAGGGAGAAAAGGAATCCAAACCAAACATGCAAAAGAATAAGAAATCAGGAAGGGGGACAATAGTTTTCCACACCACTGTAAGTCCTAGGTCCAGATTGGCATACATGACCCGGTCCTCGGCCCAGGGGGAGGGGGGGTGGGAGGTGATCCACAGGACTTGCCTTCCCCCTAGACCAAAGACTGGGTCCTGGATTTGCTGCATGGTCCAGACAGAACTGGATCTGGACCGCGGCCCACCTATTGGTGACCTCAGTTCTAAACTAGGGCTGTCACGGTAACCGCACAAATGAAATATCGCGATATTAAGAAACCTACCGCGCTGCATGACGGGCCACTGCAATTACTGCACCTGACATGATGAGGTAAAGTGCGCGCTGATGGAGGAGATCGTACACATGGAAGATGGAGGGAGTGGTGCCAGTGCGTCAGCTGCAGCCCAGCCAGAATCCTTGGCAGAGACAGTGCTGCCACCAGCGGCAAAAAAAAAAAAAAAAAACGCTCGGAGACCTGCTGAAGTCACGGACCAGCACGTCTTCTGCATCTGTCCCAAAGAGGGTTAGAGCCGAGCTGGAGCTCAGTCGCTACCTGAAGGAGGAACCCATCGACCCTGATGAAAATCCCCTGCAGAGGTCGCGCTGGACTTTTTAGTTTTCCGTCATTTTGACTGACAGGGTTAAAAAATCCGGTCATAATCTATTTTTATCCGTCACTTATTAATTTTAAAAATCATAATAATTACATTTTCAGTAGCATTACTCTAACACTGGGCCCATTTAGCACATAAATCCATAGGATTAGACTCTAAATTAGTCGATCAGTCAGTCATCAGATAGACATTTCTAAAAACTCAGTTTGGAGTCGAGCGCAGCGCAGCAGCAGGTGCAGCTCTGTGCGCTCCACGGGACTCTGATTACCATATAATATTAACGTTCATTATGAGATCATGAGAGGGATGAGGGGTTCACATATTTTTCATTGAGATACTCAGGGGAAAACCTGGCGCTGATGTTTAATGCGGACCTCCTCGCGTGAGGGAGTGTTTGAGGTCCAGTTCTGTGTGCGCTCGGCTCGTGGAGCAGGTTTTGCGTGTCAACAAGCCTCCACAGCTTATAAACGCTGCTCTGAGAGCAGTGCACATTACAACAGGAAGTGTAGTTAATCCATATCTGATCGCGCGCTGAGCACCGGATTGCAACGGGGCGTTTGAGCGGATCAGGTCTGACACCTGATGGAGGACCAGTGTTCTTCTGCTGCAGAGCGCAGGACGTCTGGATCACAGGTCTGCGCTCAGCAGAACCTCAGTCTGGGCTGCAGGTATTAGTTGGTGGAGATGCAGCGCTAGTTCTGCATCCTTGGTTCGAATTATTAGTGGGGACAATTCAGTGATTGCCTATGACGGTCTGATGGCGCGCAAACCTGTCAGAATGACCGGCGCCCTTCAGATCTTTCTGTCAGAGTAAAAAAAAAAAAACTGTTAAATACCGGAAAATTCCGGTTAACGCGACCCTGATCCCCTGACACGGTGGCGTAACAACCAAGAGCGATTCCCTTTGCTCTCCAGAGTCGCACGCAACTACATGTGTATTTGCGCAACGAGCGCACCTTCCGAGAGGGTTTTCAGTGCCGCTGGAAACGTTGTCACCCCTCTCAGATCCTGTCTGAAACCGCATCAGGTTAACATGCTGGTTTCCCTTGTGTGTAACAAGGACACGACAGAGCTATAAATCACTGTTATTTGTGTGTGAAAGTGAAATGATAGAGCCCCCCCGCGCCAGGTTAATCTTATTTTATATACTTGATTTTAACAAAACGGGCGCTTTTTGATTTTTATTTTATTTTAGTAATTTACAAAGAAATGTGCTAAATAAATAAAGTGCTGCAATAAAATCGCACACCGCAAATATTGAGCCGCCCTGACTCACCGCAGGGGGAATTCCTCAACCGCGACAGCCCTACTCTAAACCACCTCCCAGGGCAGCATCTGAGTGATGCTCCAGAAACTGACTGTTACCACAAACTGACACAGACCAAGCAGAGACCAACAATGTGCCACATCAGATTTCCCATGATGCATTTGATTGGCAGCCGTCAGTTTTAACATCTCCTGAGCATCGAGTTGAATCAATGCATGAAGCTCCATTAATGTTAGATATGAAAATCAAAATTCAGCACTTACAAGTCAAAGACCAGGTAGTGAAACCCCTCCTCTGAGATGCTGTCATGGAGTCGCACTGGAGAGGAAACAGAGGACAGGTGTTTGGTTCCTCACTGACAAATCTGGCATCTTAATGAGACTGAGACACATCAGATGACAGCTTGGACTCAAGACAGCAGGACAGGAAGAGACATCCAGCTGGTGATGGATGCTGCATCAAAATGATTAAAGAAACACGAGAATCAATCCCAGCATGTAGACACAACGCTTTAAAAAGAAGTAGAAATCCATCCTGGTGGAAGAAGCTTGTGGAAATAAAAGAGAAGGAACAACAGACACAACATCCATTAACTGGTACGTCCCAGCTTCCCAGTGTGTGAATGTTTATCACTACTTCATCAGGTGATTTAAACACCAAGTTTAGACATTTATCTGATAAGAGGTGTCTCTTTTGCTCATTATATGTTGACAGAAAACTTGTCCTGCAGTCTGTGGTCTTGTGTTATCTGGATTCCTGTCCAGTTGTCTGGTCCAGTGCTGCTATAAGGGACCTTGATAAACTTCAGAGAACTCAAAACAGCTGCTAGGCTAGTTCTTGGTTGTCCTTTTAGAGCTAAAATCAACTGGATGCATCATGGATGAAGGTAAATGACAGACTAGCATGTAGCGTGGTTTTGTCCTGGCACAAAATGTGGACGTCACATAAACCTGTCAGCTTGTTCAGAGAGCTGCTAGCAGCCTGTATGAGACATGGCTTTAACACGAGGAGAGCCTCCATCTTACCTTTACTCTTCCTCTGCCAAGAACTAATGCACTAAAAAGAACAGTCTCATATTGGAACGTCCTCCCCCTGAAAGAACATTAGTAAATGATCATGGCGGTTCAGAGCACATCTTAAGAGATCCAGAATGTTTCAACATTTAGATGTAGCTACTCCAGTTGATTTGAAAGAATCAGGGTTTGTTATCTTCTGGTTGGTTTTTATCATTTTTTAATGGTTTTTATAAATGTTTTAGTTTTTGGTTTTAATCATTTTTACATTTGTCTAAATGCTTTGTATGTGCTCTTTTTATATATTGTATGTAATATTGTATATGATTTTATTTTAAATGAAGCGAACCCCAGGAAGAATAGTCTTCACTAAGGTGAAGACTAATGGGGATCCTTAACGATAAACAATCCGGGTCACGGGGCAGCGTCCCCTGTAGGGCGTCCTCTCCCCGGTGGGACCCCCAGGCCAGCCAAGAGATATAGTCCATCCAGCGTGTCCTAGGTCAGCCTGGGGGCCTCCGGCTAGCTGGACATGTCTGAAATACGTCCTCAGGAGGCGTCCAGGAGGCGTCCTGGCCAGATAAAGTTTTAAATTTTAATCACAAGATTGTGTTTTTCATCAATGCCTGACCCAAGCCCAGCCAGTGATCTCATTTTATTAGCTCTAACAGGCTCAGTGGTGTGTTTTTATTACATCAGTAGTTCCTCTCTCTAAGTGAAGCACTGACGAGAAGCTGAAGGACTGAGGGATTATGTGATGCTGGAAAAAGATTTTTCAATCTCAGGTGCGAGTCTGAACGGATGAGTGAAGAGATAAGAACTCATTCCCCTCCGAGGATCCTCTGGCGCTCCGTTAGACGGTCTCCTGATTGACATGCTGGAGGAATGCTGCTGCTATTAGCCTGAAGACGTGAGGGTTTCCCCTGAGCTCGCTGCTGGTGATGTTATGGTAGTGAGACGGGATTTCCTGCTTTCAGTGAAATCCCGTCCTGTTCCTGGAGTCTCTCTGCTCAGATCATCATCAAACACAGGAGGGAGGTACTGACACAGTCTGTTTAAATGACATCATCCAGATTCCTCTTGTCTAAACTAGACAGTGAATCCACTACCTGGTCTTCAGACTGACTTGTAGCACAAAAAATTCAACAACTCTGGAACTTTGCGCTGGTGGCCTGGTTTGAAAACATAAAGCGACTGATCTGATCATAGATATCAGCTGCTGCTCACAGGATGCTTCCTCGCCATCAGACCGGTCTCTGTAAACCCTAGCGATGGTTGTAGGTTCAAACCCGAGTAGATCAGTAGGTTCTGCCTGCCTGGTACCAACAACCAGTCAAGTTCTACATCATCAAACTACAAGACATTATCAGGCTAATCTCAGAATGGTTTGCAACACACACCCATAAATTCAACATCAAATAACTCGTTACAACCAGGACACATCGAGGAGGAAACTTAAGTTACCAATGTTGGGATGTTTAAGCAGGCGGCAGATCCGAGCTTCTCGTTCCAGCTTCTGGTGATCTACAGGGAGTGAAAAATAAGAAACAGCTGTCAGTCAGGTGCTCCTGAAATCCTCCAAAACCTCTTTACATGTTCCATAAATTAATACGGTCATTGTCCTCCTCCAGCTGAGACCAGATAAATGAAACTAGTCCTCAGTGAGCGCTGCTGCTGGGAGAGAACACTAGAGGCCGAGACCTGAACACACAGGGAAACATCACATGGAAACTCTACAGAGTCACTTTCACATCGCTGAACAGAAAACCCATGAAAAAAACAAGAAGCCCGAGGTATTAACAAAAACAACCAGTGAACAAAGAGCCTGGTGGTAATATCTGCCTATTTTGTCGAGGACTGCAGTAGAGATCGGTTCAGGGAGCTCATCTCTAAGCTGCTGCTGCTCTAAGGTATTGTTTGCACCTGTTGCTGTTCATCACTCTGGTGCAGTTTTTTTTATTTTTTTAAGTTCTTTATAAATAAACTGACAATGACACTATACGGTTCTATTTTTATCTGTAGTTACATAAACAAAAAGAGTGTTTATAAAAATATAATAAAAAGCTAATAAAAAGGAACATTTTTGATCACCATTATAGAACAAGTGCTGCAGTGATGTAATTTTCCTAGAATGAATGTAAACAATCCATGTACCCTGAACAAAAGGCCTGCTCCAGACCCTATTGTAGGAGGATCTCTGAATGACGGACTCCTCCAGCCCTCTGTTCAGGGTCATTCTTTAGAAAAGGATGGAAATGCAGGCTTGGGCTGTTCCCCTGACAATGTGTGCAGATAATCATCAACATAAAGCAATTAAATAATAATGTGTTGTGGCCTGATGGTGGAGGTAAACATAGATCACAATTATCAGATGAAAATACCCTAAAGAAGGTCTACAACCTGGTGAAGGGCTTTAGGGTTGGTCTCATTTAAATTTTAAAAAGGCATTTCATGTTCCAATTTTTGTTGGTGCTGGAGAGTTTGTTCCCCCATGAAGGCAGCAGCAGCTTCTGCAGGAGGAAAAGACCTGGAGGATCCCAGCACATGGTACCCGGTCTGTCTTTGGTCCTTCACAGTAGAGGCCTCAGACGGTAGGGGCCTCAAACGGTAGGGGCCTCAGACGGTAGGGGCCTCAGACGGTAGGGGCCTCAGACGGTAGCAGCATGATGCCTTTATAGATTTAAACACTCATTCCCATCTGACATTCAAACTAATCATCTGAAATGGGCCCAAATTTCAAGTAGTGCTCGCTGCAGAACCAGAAAGGTGGAGCTGCACCAGGTTCAGCCCCGCCCATTCAACCAGAGTCAGACCTGCCCCGCTACACAGCCCCGCTGACCTGTCCGCTGTTTATTTAAAAATAACTATTGCAAAAGAGTGAATTTACAAGAAAATCACTGAATATCTGCCTGTTTCTCCTCCTGTTTCCCCTTGTTTTCAGGATAAAACATCTCCTCAAAATTGATTAAACATCTCGGGGTTTCAGTCATGTTTTTGTAACAGTATTAGTTTGTGAATGAGAAACGTTTTCTGTCATACGGACTACAACGAGAGACAGTGAGCCTAACAGAGAAAGCCGAACTAGCCCACTTTGCTTCGTAGCGTTAGCCGCCATTAGCCGCTGATAGCGACTGTTAGCTGCTATCAGCTAGCAGCTGCTCCTGGCGGGGGCCAAAGCTCCGGGGAATCCCTGAGCGCTTCGCGGACCCAGACCCAGATCACAAAGCTCTGCTGGACCCAAACGGAGCTTTGCTTCGCGGACCCGCAGCACAAAGCTGCGCCGGACCAGGAGCACTCTAGCACTCCAGGCCAGCTGCTTTTTTAAAAGGGGAACATTCTAAAACATTCAGCACATAGCATGGGACCACAAGGGGGCCAAGCTTGTTGTCAGGGAGGCACAGGCCCCCCTGGCCACCCCTCTAGATCCGCCCCTGGACTGACACCACCAGGTCCCTCTGACCACCACCACCACCAGGTCCCCTCTGACCACCACCACCACCAGGTCCCCTCTGACCACCACCACCACCAGGTCCCCCCTGACCACCACCACCAGGTCCCCCCTGACCACCACCACCAGGTCCCCCCTGACCACCACCACCAGGTCCCCCCTGACCACCACCAGGTCCCTCTGACCACCACCACCACCAGGTCCCTCTGACCACCACCACCACCAGGTCCCTCTGACCACCACCACCACCAGGTCCCTCTGACCACCACCACCACCAGGTCCCCCCTGACCACCACCAGGTCCCCCCTGACCACCACCACCACCAGGTCCCCTCTGACCACCACCACCACCAGGTCCCCTCTGACCACCACCACCACCAGGTCCCCTCTGACCACCACCACCACCAGGTCCCCCCTGACCCCCACCAGGCCCCCCCCCCACCACCACCACCAGGTCCCCCCTGACCACCACCACCAGGTCCCCCCTGACCACCACCACCAGGTCCCCCCTGACCACCACCACCAGGTCCCCCCTGACCACCACCAGTAGACAATGTCTACGGTGGGTGAAGTGTCTCAAAGGACACAACGGTAACCCAGCTGGATCTGGGATCACACTGTGACCCTCTGGTTGTCAGACGGCCGCTCTACCTAGTGACCACGGGCAAATTGTTCAAACTCTGTACAGATGGATAATTTCCATTTACTCATGAGACAAACATTATGGTCACTGATTGGGAAAAAGATCAACTCTGGATTGTGGGAATGCTGGCAACGACTAAATGTAAAGACATGGGAGCCACATAAACCCCAGGACCTCTACACGTCTACAATAATGTGATTAAATGTGGCAGATCCATCCATCCATTAATCCACATCCCTGAACCACTACCACACAGCTGAGCTCCTCGTCCAACCCTCAGGGTGAGTCCAGCCTCTGCAGAGGAAGTTCAGCAGTTTGTTTTACAGGTGGTCCTCATGAGAACATCTGTTTGTCTGTACTGTAATATTTCATTCTTTTCAACTTGGCCTGCATTTCTCATCCTAAAAGTCTGGCTTTAAAACGTATTATTTTAAAACGTTTTGAACTTGTCACAGAGTCCAATTTATGAAAACCAGAAACGTTTCAGCACCAGTGGGTCCTGGTTCCTCCTGGTCCATGATGATACCTCATGAGGTCAGAGTCTGCAGGCTGGAGGATGGAGGAATGGATACCATTGACTGTCCTCCATGCTGGTCTGACCTGAACCCAGTAGAACGTCTCTGGGACATCATGTTTAGGTCCATCAGGTCCACCAGGTGGACCTCAGACTGTCCAGGAGCTCAGTGATGTCCTGGTCAGGATCTCCAGGAGACCATCCATCATCTCATCAGGAGACCTGACGTTGGCATGATGCTACCAGCAGGTGGAGCCACTGAGAACCATTTAGAGCTGCTGCTGTGACCTTTAGCTACCTGGACTCACCTGAGACTTCAGGTATCAGGTTACATTTACTGGTGACTTCAGATGAAGCCTCATCTTCATCAGATGATGAAGCTTCCTTTAGTTGGGGCGGCATTAGCTCAGTTGGGAGAGTGGCCGGTCTGGTAACCGGAGGGTCACCGGTTCAATCCTCAGCTCTGGCTGGCTTAGATTGTCGTTGTGTCCTTGGGCAAGACGCTTCACCCACCTTGCCTGTGTGACTGTGAGTGTGACTGTGTGTGAATGTTGGTGGTGGTCAGAAGGGCCGATGGTCAGAATGGCAGCCTCTCTTCTGTCAGTCTGCCCCAGGGCAGCTGTGGCTACAGACGTCTGTCGTAGTTTACCACCACCGGTGAGAATGACTGTGTGAATGAATAATGCAACTCTGTAAAGCGTCTTTGAGTGACCTGAAAAGCGCTATATAAAACTGATGCATTATTATTATTATTATTATTTAGTTCCACCACATCAACCATTCTACAGGATGTGTTTTACCACTGAGGCCTGATGTGATTTAACGTGTTCCTTTAATGTTTTGAACAGTGTGACTAGAGGTTGTAGAGTAAAACACAGTAAATAAACTCTACCGTTTTCTCAGCAGACCTACGGTTGATAAGAGTCAGAAAATCTAAATCTGCTAACGTTGTATATTCCTGCAGGTTGTGGGTCCTTGTCCTCGAAGGCCAAGATCCTGCATCTCCACACCAGACTGTAATGAATGGGTTATCAACGTGTTTCTGCAGAACACGAGGGATTCATTCCCCCGCTCCAAGCAGAGCCTGAACACTGCTGCTCGTTTCCAGCTCATGAATCCAAGTCCTTGGTGTGATCTGATCTGAAGCTGGCCCCTTTACAGAACACTGATGGGCCCCTGAACATCATCATCATCAGGCTGCAGCTATTTTTCTATTCAGCACATTGATCACACACTCTCCCTCCAGTCAGGTGAAGCAGCACACCTGCTGCTTTTCTCACCACTTAAATTCCTCTTTGTGCCGCCCACACAGTCAGCTCGGTTCAAAAATCAACAGCACATTACTTTAGTCTTCAACGTGGTGCTAATTATTCTTTAGAAATAGTGACAGCTCAACCTGACATTAATATTTATACATGTAATAGTTTAGTGCCGGGAGTGAATGGGGGAGGGGTGGACTGACTGATACACTCGTCTTCTACACGTGTCCTGATTTCCTGGCTCTCACCTTTGAACTCTTAATCCATGAGCTGCAACGTCAACAGTACAGGAAAAGGACGGAGAGAAAAGCAACATGTGGGAGATTTCTAAGGCAGGTTGAGAAAACCCTGCTGAGACCCTGCTAACACACCATGAGAAGTATTTTGGACGTGTTGGTGTTATTTGTGGTTTCACATAAATTAAAGAAACACCATCAACTTGTTTAGATTGGTCTTCTCTCTAGCTGAATCGGTTCCCGGGTTCTGAGAACAGAACTGATTCAAAGCTGGAGTTCTACGACTTTACACTGATCCTGACAGGATGCTGCTGGAGTTTTGTTTATATCATTCAGCAGAGGGAGGTCACATGATCAGAGGTTTGTGCTGTCGGGTAACGTCAGTCAGCCATGTTTTATCATTTAAACATATTTTTTCTCCACATAAAATAGATGATTTATTGTGAACTGATAAACGTTAAAACTGACAGAAATGTCTCAACAAATTTTAACTAAAATACAGAAGAAAGTGTAGTTTTAAAACCCACTAGTGAATCATTTCATGTATTAACATCTCATTCTGCTCATCCAGGAACTAATGAACTCTCGTCTCCCTGATGCTAACGTTTCTACGTGGAGGCTAGCTGAAGCTAACGTTAGCTCACTTCCTCTCTGTTCTCAGACTTCCTGGTTGTTGAAGGTCAATTCATCCTCCACAAGAAGCAAGAACTTTGTTCTCGTTGGGGGGGGGCTCCGAGAACAAGAACATTTTTTGTTTCAACAGGGGGATCATGTGCCAACTGGCACAACTGCTAATGTGTAACAAACTATTGCACAACCGGTTTTTTTTTTTTGCACCTTGTTCTCTCCTGGTGCTGCTACCTACCCCCCCACCCCCCAGTTATTTGTGCCCGATGCCTATGAACCTTTGAACATGGTGTCTTTTACAACTTTTAACCCATGCACATGGTGCTTTGATAACTTTTATATTATTACGACCACTACTGTGGTTTCTGTAATGTGTGAAGATGCTGCCCACCTGATGAAGGTGAAGCTTCCCAGTAGATATCCAATAAGCAGGAGAGGACTTTAGGAATGTGTGGATATTACATTGACCTCATGACCTTCTCCGTCTCCAGACAAAGCCGTCTAAAGCAGCAGAGCCAGGTTAGCCGAGGTTAGCTGCCCATTTATTTCATGAAGCTGATGTAGCTTGAAGAGGAAGAGGACGGGTCCAGCTGCTAGGCAGACAGCAAAGGAGCTGGACGTTACAAAAAGCAGCTGCTGGTTCCATGTTGTAATGTAGGAGCCGTTAATGCAGCGCTCACATCACATCTGGAGTTTGTCGTTTGCCTCTTTGCACTCGTTGCCTGTGAGTGGAAGGCCACATGACTTTGGTTTGAAGAAAATCTCATTTTAGCCTCGCTCATCCTCACCTGCTCAGTCAAATTAGTCAAGTTTATTCAAAGGAAGGAAGCGCTGCAGTCAGGGTCTGTGCTGCTTAAGTGAACAAGTGATTAGAACATACTGACCCTCTATGTGGAAACTAAGGCACATGAAAGATGGGATTTAAAGGCATGGTTAGGGGGGTGCACAGGGACGGAGTGGAAACCTTAAAAGCAGAGCATTAAAGCATTAAAGGAGTGGTTTTCTGGGTTATTTTATAGTTTTGCATTGTTCTCTAGTGTAATTCAATGCTATCTGTGTAATTTTTTATAAAGAAAGAAGCTTTGATGCTTCTAATAGAAGCTTTAGAAGTTTCCCATCTGACACCTGAATTTGAAACAGCAGGATTCTCATTAGTATTCATTATATGCACAGCACTTGCTTCTGATTGGATGACCGAAACGTCAATACTCCGCCCCCCAAAATGTCCGGAGATACTTTGGAAAGTGAAAAAGTTAGACACCCAGGTAGCTACTAGTCTTTACTAAAGATTAGCTTTGAGGGAGCTGCTTCCTGCTAAAACTCATTTCCTCAGTTTCCCTCCTCTTGTTCTCCTCTTGCTGTCTGTCAGCCGCTCTCCCCTCCGACAAGGGGGGGGGGGGGTCGGCCGCGGTCAGCGTAGTTCTGACCACGGCTTAAACACACACACACACACACACACACACACACACACACACACACACACACACACAGAGGGAGGAAAAAAACAGAGAGCGTAACCTGCGGCAGCCAGCCAGCCAGGTACAGTAGATCCCCGAGTTGGGAACACTGTCTGCGTTCCGCCATGTTGAATTTTCAACAAAAACAAAAGCTAGCAGCTGGGCGGACCGGAAGGCGTTACCATCTCAGGGAATACACGTTGTGAGTCTTGTGACGTCAAAAATTGCAGAAATGCTCTCCCGCATTTTTAAGATTCTTTACTCAGAGATTCTGTTTGTTCTTATTAACCAGGGAACAGAGAGTTTTCATGTTTGGCCGACATGACAGGCTCAGGGGGACCTATTAGAAACTATGAAGACCTGAAAAATATGGATTCTGATAAAACCACCCCTTTAAAGCAGGAAACAATCGTCACAGGACGTAAAGAGCACCAACACTCTTATCAGCTGACTCACTCTTTAAAAGTCCTCAGAGAGAAAAACATTGTGTTATTTCAGCTCTTTAAAGGTGTGGTTAACTCAAAAACCTTTATCAGGTTTTCATGGATTATAATAGGTCACCCTGAGCCTTTCATGGAGGCCAAAAATGAAAACCGTCTATTCCCTGGTTATTTTTATTTTTAAATTTTTATCCATTTTTCCCGCTTGGATTTGAAACCCTGTTCGCAGATCTGGCTTGCCAGGCTAATGGCTAGAGCCTTGGTGCCTTGTGTGTTCTGGGAGCCCCATTGGCTAGTAAAAAAATATATTATTTTAATTTACTTTACTTTCAAGAATGTTCTCAAGGTGAAATGACCCACAAAGTTAAAGAAACAGAGCCAGGTCATAACAGGTCTGTTGCGGTGTAGTGGTCTAAGGCAGTGGTTCCAAAACGTTTTGGTTTCTGACCCACAAAATGACGGTGGCAGAGACTCGTGACCCCAGCCATCACTGGCAAAATATACAAACACTGCTAATAAATTAATTAAACAAGGACATAATGACAACACAAACATCTACAACTGGTATACCATGTTTAATCAACTGTTTCTAACAGTTTGTAGGGGCAAATATCTGGTATTAGCAAAGATTTTAAATTCACTTTTAGTTCTGGAGAACTTCCCAGGACCCCCATTTGTTGTATCAGGACCCACAGTGGGGTCACAACCCCAACTTTGGGAACCACTGGTCTAAGACACAGCCTCTGGTGTGTGAGACCTGAGTTCTAATCCCAGTTCGATCTTTACATTTTCTACAGGAATGGTTTATTTTCCACCGAGGAAGAGAAAGCCTTTAGAAACAGCTGTTTGTACGTTTGTAACCTATTTTTGTTGCGATAATCGCAGTTATGAGATTTTTGTGATTAGCCACACATGCTAATGTTAACTTGTCACCTGATACCTAATGTTTATATATAGAAACAAAACGTGGAGCCGTGGCTGACCTGTGGTGAAGCTTAAGACACTTCTTGGGTAGGGATGTCACGGTTATCAGTGTTAATGTAAACCCTGGTAAAAATGTTGACAATAATAATTAGTCATGTTTTTAAAAACTATATAAAAAATCTTGGTGGATAAACACGTAGATGCACGGTGAGCCTTAGCAGCCACCGTCCCAGCTGCAGAAGCTTCCGCACATGTGCACTCTGTAGTGTTTACAACCAAAACTTCTTAAATCTAAAATGGCGGCGAAAGAGGAGAAAACAGCGCTGACGGCATCCATCAGCCCTCAAAGATGACAAAGTCGGAAGTACGGGCATATTTTGGATATTTAAAGAATGCAGAGGAACAGTTGTTTGCAACTTGAAAGGCATTTCTCCTTCGCCCTTAGCTTATTAGTAAACTACACTGTCAGTTTATCCACTGGCTGCCAGGTTATTTTATAGTTACATTCAGGATCAAATACCTAGAGCCAATCAGAAGCGAGCGTTGTGCATATCATTAATAATAATGAGGAAACCTGCTGTTTCAAGCTGACCTACAAATCAGCAAACTTCTGCATCATAGAATAGAAGCATCATATCTTTTTTCTTTATAAAAATGACTCATAAGGCATTGATTTACACTGGAGAACACTGCAAAAGTATTTTAAAAAAATGAATAAACCACACCTTTAAGCAGAATTATAGCAAATGAGCCTCCATCACACTTCTAGCACCTCTTAGGAGCTGCATATTTACACTAGAAAGCCGATCTAGTGACAGCTTGTGTGCCGCTTATGTTGTGACAGTAGCAAACAAAAATGGAGGGAACTAACCCCCAACTGGAACCAGAGTCTCTCTGCTGTCAGGTGAAGCTGACAGAGGATTACTATAGGCCTGCTCTGAACATTTAAAGCTCCTATGTGGGGAATTTTTCTCTGTATCAAAGTTTTCTAAATGTTTTAAATGATATTTCAGGTCTAAACTATGATCTAAGGGTTGAGTTCCACAACATCTGTCGTTCAGCTGAAGACCCTCCTTCCTCCTAGAGACCCCTTTGAATTCTCTCTGACCGGTGAACTTTTTCAGCCAATAGGATTCAAGTTTCCACATCGTCGGCTGGCCAGGACGAAGCACAGTTTACGCCCATCTTAGAGCGACACACCGTGTGCACGCGTGTAGAGGTGGGGCTATAGAAACCGGGGGGGGGGATCTATGTTTTGGGAGGGGCTGTGGTACGTTGGTTTAAAAAAATGCTCTCTTGCTAAAAAACTCCACATTGCTGCTTTCACTAATGATCTCATCCTGCTTGGTTTGATACTCAGGATGACACAAAGGATGCAATATGAGGCTATAATGAGGTTAATTTGTGCACGAGTTATAAATAGAAAGCTAACAAAACAAATCTGCCTTTTCCCCAGAGCCTCGAGTGCCCTGCACCTGCCTCACATATTCAAACTTTACGCATCAATAATTTACATGCTGCTGAAACACAAACGGCCTTCTATGCAGCCGGAAGAACAGCGCCCTCATTTTCATTAGAACGAGACGTTTTCCTGCAACGGCTCCAACACAATAGTGTGAGGTGAAACCCTGAAGGAAACAGCTGTTTGTCCTCTGCAGAGTCAAGATCCATCTTTATACTGAGTTGATTTGGAAAGGCCATGTTGATAAATGTTTTAATCTAAGGGTCGATCAGGGGTTAGAACCACATCCAGGCTAAAAGAAAGCTGAAATATCACGTTCAATCAGGAACCAGCCAACTTTATATTTTTAATCTGTAAAAGAGACCGATCTTTTTCCTCTCTGATGAGACCTTTGACCCCAAGAACCTGGTCCAGTCAGAGTGTTGTCAGATGAGGATGTAAACACAGAACCCAGAGTCTAACACTGAAGATGTTGACTCTCTTAGGAGTGACTGAACAGTCCATTTGGGGTTATTTTACACTGTAAAGCAGAGCACTTCAGAGGACAGTGAGGCTCCTGAGACCTCATTTATAAAACTTTCTGTAGATTTTTTTATTTCCATTTATTTATCCCCAGTAGCTGCAACCTGTACAGCTACTCTTCCTGGTGTCGATGTAACTAGGGATGCACCGAAAATACAGCCATTGAAGGTTTTCAGCCAAAAATGACTTAGAGTGCATTTTCGGCCGAACGAACTAAATCAGCGAAACAACACAGGCAAAACGTGTGATGTCATGAGCAAATAGCACAGCCAGCACGCGAGAAACAAGATAAGAGCATATGGTCCCTCTGCCCGAACGCGCCTTTGTGGACCGGTGCTTTTGCAATCAGACGCTGACCAACTTCACCTCCTATCGCTCTCTCCGATTCTGTCCTAGTTGTGGGGATCCTCCTCCCTTCCCATCTGTCCCATCTCCTCTCTGATGGAGCAACCAGACTAATCCATTTCTGTCTAAGATGACGTGTGGTGTTGGACTTATACAAGCATAATTAACGTTCATATTATAACCGGTGTTCTGCAGAGCTCACAGAACTGCACATAATCGGACAGAGTTTTTGCTCTGTCAGACCGTCAAAGGTGCGTAGAGGTCTATCTCTCCTCGACAAATCGCACCCTGGTTCTAATAATTGACAATCCTTTCTTTCAATGTTTCGGTTTTCAGTTTTCAGCCTTGGTTTCCTCATTTACAGTTTTGGCCAAGAATTTTCATTTTGATGCATTCCTAGTAACGCAACATAAGGGCTGGGTCTGTGTTTCTGATTGGTTAGGGGTCAGTAATGACTCTAGTATTAAAAGGGACATGGTTCAAGATTTTAATCAAAGTAATCCTGCATGTTCAGTTTATTTAGGTTAATGAGTGATGAAGCATTTTAAATCAAAAAGAATGAGTCCACCATGTATCATTCCATTATCTAGAACAGGCTGTGAGCTGTAAAATGTTCTGCAATTCAGGAACAAATTTCCCGCGCTGTCCTACGGATGTGACGTCAACTGATGCTGCTGCGCATTCTGGAAGCTAAAAAAGTAATAATAAACGTATATCCAGTAGGTGGCAGTGTTGCACCGTTGTGTTGTGTTGCTGGTCGATGGCGGACTTCCTTCGTCTGAATCAGTGGTTTTTCTCATCAAACTGGTGTTATCTTGTTTATGGAGCTGAAAACCTCTCTGATGGATTATAGGGTTCCACAGAGCTAAAGGTGCTGTTATAGGCGACCGCACAGCGATCTGTCCATGTTTATGGGTCTCGGGACGATAGGCCTCAAATCCCCGACTGTTTCCTGGACCTCAGTCTGCTTACAGTGCATCAAAGGCGGGTGTGCAGCGCACGCTCCTCCGGAGCTCCACTCCATGATGCGAACTTGAGAAATCTAGGGTGATAGAGGCGGCGGGACATGATTCTATCACCCTAGATTTCTAAAACACCTCCGGGAGTCAGAGAACACCGACTGATTAAAGCTTTTAGCGATACAGGCAGCTGGGAAGGACTGGAACATAGCAGCTAGCTAAATTAGCTCTGATGGATCGCCCCGCTTTCGGACCCTGTGTGTGTGTGTGTGTCACAGGGCATTGTTTTACCATATTTCCTTTTGTATTAATAAAATGTATTTTTATTTATGGAATCATGTCTCCGGCTGCCTTTGGTTGAACCCTTATGAACTAGTGAGAAGTTTGTGCGCGCTCCCGTTCAAGGCTGTAGTTATTCACAGCGCCAGGCGAGGCGATCATGAGTTTTGTTTCTTATTCTTGAACAATGTCCCTTTAAGTTACCTGGTTGGTTATAATGAAAACGAAAGGGAACTTTTTATCAACCCATTTTTTCCTATTGCACCACACGTCTGTCTATCCATCCATCCATTTTCTGTAACCGCTTCATCCTCCAAAGAGGGTCCGGCCAAGGGGCGAGAGGCGGGGGACACCCTGGACGGGTCGCCAGTCCATCACAGGGCCACACGTCTATCGATAGATAAATATTATTATTGGATTATCATTCAGTCCTAGTCAGACCATCACACAGAGCTGCCTTCAGTCACTGATTCCAACTGAATCCAATCCACTGAACAGTGCTCAAACATCGTCCACATCACCACTTGGTGCTTATGGATCACGTCCATCATAGTGATGACACCAACATTTGATCAGATCAGTGAAGACCAGCGTTGACGATGATATTCAGTCATCTGTTTGCAGGAATGAGACAGAACCTGTGATCTCTGATATAAATATTAATTACAGCTAATGAGATGTTTGAGCAGCAGTAAATAAAGGCCATTTAAACATGCCAAACCTTTATAAAATGTTTTGATCAGTGCTGTGATACTACGGTAGAACTGCCCAGTCAGGATGTCATGGTTTTAATCTTTCCTGGACTTCAGAACATTGGTAAGGTTTTGCCTTGATGGGTGTTAAAACCTCACATCGACAGGGTGAGAACGCCAATAACGAGTTCATCTGTTGATAAAATCTTTTCCTGGAAACTGATGTTTGTTTAATTTGTGTTTTTCTTGTTCCACCTCACATTCTGGTTCCTTTACCAGGATTCAGGGAGGATCCTGGTACTTAGTCTAGTTTTACCAATGTGTTTAACCATGGTTTTTCTCATGTTCAATGATGGAGAAAGTAAGTGTTGCAAAAACATTTTACTTGGTTATATGCATAAGTTTTTATGACAGAAAAAAGTTTGCAATTCCTGAATAAGTAAGCTACTGTTTCTGAGTGAGAAGCATTTCTCCTCAGCATACTGATGGCATGATGTCACATAGGAGACATGCGATATAGATCTATCAGTTACCGTAGAGACCTGGTTTTGAGACAATACCGTATTTTCTTTACATCTCTACGAGCCCGTACACGTAGAAGAATCTGCCTCAAATCAGGGTGTGACGGCACATTCCAGTGAGTTCAGGGAACATGGTTTCACTGCTGCCTAAAACAGGCCTGTGTGCACTCTCACCCATAAGGAAACGATGGAGCACAGCCGGGTTTGAGGGATTAGCTGAGACACAACTGGAAGAGTTACTCTTCTATTCATCTGTACGCGTTAAAAGACTACTAACTTGTTTTCAGTCAGTTTTACAGCCAGAGCTTTGTTATCTGCTAAATTTAGAGGGTTTAACTTTAAGCACACACACACACACACACACACACACACACACACACACACACACACACACACACACACACACACACACACACACACACACACACACACACACACACACAAATCCATTAACAAGTCATTTATTGACCTTTTCAGAACATGTCAGGACGCTTGTTACAAGTTGTTTTCTGTCTTTGTTAACAGGCGAAGAAGCCACTGGAGCAGAGCAGGGTGACACAACGACCCTACTGCACCGAGTTTAGACACGCCACCCAGAACCAGACCGTCCTAATCATCCACTGGTTTGTGGAACGTCTCAGTTTGACGGCAGTCGAGTTCCTGGGATGTTCTCAGTTCTTTGTGATGATTTTTATTGTCTGGGGTGTGTACTGTTGATGGTGTTCTGAGTGTGTGTGTGTCTGGAGTGTGTACTGTTGATGGTGTTCTGAGTGTGTGTGTGTGTGTCTGGAGTGTGTACCGTTGATGGTGTTCTGAGTGTGTGTGTGTGTCTGGAGTGTGTACCGTTGATGGTGTTCTGAGTGTGTGTGTGTGTCTGGAGTGTGTACTGTTGATGGTGTTCTGAGTGTGTGTGTGTCTGGGGTGTGTACCGTTGATGGTGTTCTGAGTGTGTGTGTGTCTGGGGTGTGTACCGTTGATGGTGTTCTGAGTGTGTGTGTGTGTGTGTCTGGAGTGTGTACTGTTGATGGTGTTCTGAGTGTGTGTGTGTGTCTGGGGTGTGTACCGTTGATGGTGTTCTGAGTGTGTGTGTGTGTCTGGGGTGTGTACTGTTGATGGTGTTCTGAGTGTGTGTGTGTCTGGAGTGTGTACCGTTGATGGTGTTCTGAGTGTGTGTGTGTCTGGAGTGTGTACTGTTGATGGTGTTCTGAGTGTGTGTGTGTCTGGAGTGTGTACCGTTGATGGTGTTCTGAGTGTGTGTGTGTGTGTCTGGAGTGTGTACCGTTGATGGTGTTCTGAGTGTGTGTGTGTGTCTGGGGTGTGTACTGTTGATGGTGTTCTGAGTGTGTGTGTGTGTGTGTCTGGGGTGTGTACCGTTGATGGTGTTCTGAGTGTGTGTGTGTGTGTGTCTGGGGTGTGTACCGTTGATGGTGTTCTGAGTGTGTGTGTGTCTGGGGTGTGTACTGTTGATGGTGTTCTGAGTGTGTGTGTGTGTGGGGTGTGTGCTGTTGATGGTGTTCTGAGTGTGTGTGTGTCGGGAGTGTGTACTGGTGATGGTGTTGTGTGTGTGTGTGTGTCTGGAGTGTGTACTGTTGATGGTGTTCTGAGTGTGTGTGTGTGTCTGGAGTGTGTACCGTTGATGGTGTTCTGAGTGTGTGTGTGTGTCTGGAGTGTGTACTGTTGATGGTGTTCTGAGTGTGTGTGTGTCTGGAGTGTGTACTGTTGATGGTGTTCTGAGTGTGTGTGTGTGTGTGTCTGGAGTGTGTACTGTTGATGGTGTTCTGAGTGTGTGTGTGTGTCTGGAGTGTGTACCGTTGATGGTGTTCTGAGTGTGTGTGTGTCTGGAGTGTGTACCGTTGATGGTGTTCTGAGTGTGTGTGTGTGTGTGTCTGGAGTGTGTACTGTTGATGGTGTTCTGCGTGTGTGTGTGTGTCTGGGGTGTGTACCGTTGATGGGGTTCTGAGTGTGTGTGTGTCTGGGGTGTGTACCGTTGATGGTGTTCTGAGTGTGTGTGTGTGTGTGGAGAGTGTCTGTTGATGGTGTTCTGAGTGTGTGTGTGTCTGGAGTGTGTACTGTTGATGGTGTTCTGAGTGTGTGTGTGTCTGGAGTGTGTACCGTTGATGGTGTTCTGAGTGTGTGTGTGTGTCTGGGGTGTGTACTGTTGATGGTGTTCTGAGTGTGTGTGTGTCTGGAGTGTGTACTGTTGATGGTGTTCTGAGTGTGTGTGTGTCTGGGGTGTGTACCGTTGATGGTGTTCTGAGTGTGTGTGTGTGTGTGTCTGGAGTGTGTACTGTTGATGGTGTTCTGAGTGTGTGTGTGTCTGGAGTGTGTACCGTTGATGGTGTTCTGAGTGTGTGTGTGTGTCTGGGGTGTGTACCGTTGATGGTGTTCTGAGTGTGTGTGTGTGTCTGGAGTGTGTACCGTTGATGGTGTTCTGAGTGTGTGTGTGTCTGGAGTGTGTACTGTTGATGGTGTTCTGAGTGTGTGTGTGTGTCTGGGGTGTGTACCGTTGATGGTGTTCTGAGTGTGTGTGTGTGTGTGTGTGGAGTGTGTACTGTTGATGGTGTTCTGAGTGTGTGTGTGTCTGGAGTGTGTACTGTTGATGGTGTTCTGAGTGTGTGTGTGTCTGGAGTGTGTACCGTTGATGGTGTTCTGAGTGTGTGTGTGTGTCTGGGGTGTGTACCGTTGATGGTGTTCTGAGTGTGTGTGTGTGTGTGTCTGGAGTGTGTACCGTTGATGGTGTTCTGAGTGTGTGTGTGTGTCTGGAGTGTGTACTGTTGATGGTGTTCTGAGTGTGTGTGTGTCTGGAGTGTGTACTGTTGATGGTGTTCTGAGTGTGTGTGTGTGTCTGGGGTGTGTACTGTTGATGGTGTTCTGAGTGTGTGTGTGTGTCTGGAGTGTGTACCGTTGATGGTGTTCTGAGTGTGTGTGTGTGTGTCTGGAGTGTGTACTGTTGATGGTGTTCTGAGTGTGTGTGTGTCTGGAGTGTGTACTGTTGATGGTGTTCTGAGTGTGTGTGTGTCTGGAGTGTGTACCGTTGATGGTGTTCTGAGTGTGTGTGTGTGTCTGGGGTGTGTACCGTTGATGGTGTTCTGAGTGTGTGTGTGTGTGTGTTGGGAGCGTGTACTGTTGATGGTGTTCTGAGTGTGTGTGTGTCTGGAGTGTGTACCGTTGATGGTGTTCTGAGTGTGTGTGTGTCTGGGGTGTGTACCGTTGATGGTGTTCTGAGTGTGTGTGTGTGTGTCTGGAGTGTGTACTGTTGATGGTGTTCTGAGTGTGTGTGTGTCTGGGGTGTGTACTGTTGATGGTGTTCTGAGTGTGTGTGTGTCTGGAGTGTGTACTGTTGATGGTGTTCTGAGTGTGTGTGTGTGTGTGTCTGGAGTGTGTACCGTTGATGGTGTTCTGAGTGTGTGTGTGTGTGTCTGGAGTGTGTACTGTTGATGGTGTTCTGAGTGTGTGTGTGTGTGTCTGGAGTGTGTACTGTTGATGGTGTTCTGAGTGTGTGTGTGTCTGGAGTGTGTACTGTTGATGGTGTTCTGAGTGTGTGTGTGTCTGGAGTGTGTACTGTTGATGGTGTTCTGAGTGTGTGTGTGTGTCTGGAGTGTGTACCGTTGATGGTGTTCTGAGTGTGTGTGTGTGTCTGGAGTGTGTACTGTTGATGGTGTTCTGAGTGTGTGTGTGTGTGTGTCTGGAGTGTGTACCGTTGATGGTGTTCTGAGTGTGTGTGTGTCTGGAGTGTGTACTGTTGATGGTGTTCTGAGTGTGTGTGTGTGTGGGAGTGTGTACCGTTGATGGTGTTCTGAGTGTGTGTGTGTGTGTGTGTCTGGAGTGTGTACCGTTGATGGTGTTCTGAGTGTGTGTGTGTGTCTGGGGTGTGTACCGTTGATGGTGTTCTGAGGTGTGTGTGTGTCTGGAGTGTGTACTGTTGATGGTGTTCTGAGTGTGTGTGTGTCTGGGGTGTGTGCCGTTGATGGTGTTCTGAGTGTGTGTGTGTCTGGGGGGTGTGTACTGTTGATGGTGTTCTGAGTGTGTGTGTGTGTCTGGGGTGTGTACCGTTGATGGTGTTCTGAGTGTGTGTGTGTCTGGAGTGTGTACCGTTGATGGTGTTCTGAGTGTGTGTGTGTGTCTGGGGTGTGTACTGTTGATGGTGTTCTGAGTGTGTGTGTGTGTGTGTCTGGAGTGTGTACTGTTGATGGTGTTCTGAGTGTGTGTGTGTCTGGAGTGTGTACCGTTGATGGTGTTCTGAGTGTGTGTGTGTCTGGAGTGTGTACTGTTGATGGTGTTCTGAGTGTGTGTGTGTGTGTGTCTGGAGTGTGTACTGTTGATGGTGTTCTGAGTGTGTGTGTGTGTCTGGGGTGTGTACAGTTGATGGTGTTCTGAGTGTGTGTGTGTCTGGAGTGTGTACCGTTGATGGTGTTCTGAGTGTGTGTGTGTCTGGAGTGTGTACCGTTGATGGTGTTCTGAGTGTGTGTGTGTCTGGAGTGTGTACTGTTGATGGTGTTCTGAGTGTGTGTGTGTGTCTGGGGTGTGTACTGTTGATGGTGTTCTGAGTGTGTGTGTGTCTGGGGTGTGTACCGTTGATGGTGTTCTGAGTGTGTGTGTGTCTGGGGTGTGTACTGTTGATGGTGTTCTGAGTGTGTGTGTGTTTGTGTCTGGGGTGTGTACTGTTGATGGTGTTCTGAGTGTGTGTGTGTCTGGGGTGTGTACCGTTGATGGTGTTCTGAGTGTGTGTGTGTCTGGGGTGTGTACCGTTGATGGTGTTCTGAGTGTGTGTGTGTGTCTGGAGTGTGTACTGTTGATGGTGTTCTGAGTGTGTGTGTGTGTCTGGAGTGTGTACTGTTGATGGTGTTCTGTGTGTGTGTGTGTCTGGAGTGTGTACCGTTGATGGTGTTCTGAGTGTGTGTGTGTGTCTGGAGTGTGTACCGTTGATGGTGTTCTGAGTGTGTGTGTGTGTGTGTCTGGGGTGTGTACTGTTGATGGTGTTCTGAGTGTGTGTGTGTGTGTGTCTGGAGTGTGTACTGTTGATGGTGTTCTGAGTGTGTGTGTGTCTGGGGTGTGTACCGTTGATGGTGTTCTGAGTGTGTGTGTGTCTGGGGTGTGTACTGTTGATGGTGTTCTGAGTGTGTGTGTGTCTGGAGTGTGTACTGTTGATGGTGTTCTGTGTGTGTGTGTGTCTGGAGTGTGTACCGTTGATGGTGTTCTGAGTGTGTGTGTGTCTGGAGTGTGTACTGTTGATGGTGTTCTGAGTGTGTGTGTGTGTGTGTCTGGAGTGTGTACCGTTGATGGTGTTCTGAGTGTGTGTGTGTGTCTGGGGTGTGTACCGTTGATGGTGTTCTGAGTGTGTGTGTGTCTGGAGTGTGTACTGTTGATGGTGTTCTGAGTGTGTGTGTGTCTGGAGTGTGTACCGTTGATGGTGTTCTGAGTGTGTGTGTGTGTGTGTCTGGAGTGTGTACCGTTGATGGTGTTCTGAGTGTGTGTGTGTGTCTGGGGTGTGTACCGTTGATGGTGTTCTGAGTGTGTGTGTGTGTCTGGGGTGTGTACAGTTGATGGTGTTCTGAGTGTGTGTGTGTCTGGAGTGTGTACCGTTGATGGTGTTGTGAGTGTGTGTGTGTCTGGGGTGTGTACTGTTGATGGTGTTCTGGGTGTGTGTGTGTCTGGAGTGTGTACTGTTGTTGGTGTTCTGGGTGTGTGTGTGTCTGGAGTGTGTACCGTTGCTGGTGTTCTGGTGTGTGTGTGTGTGTGTGTCTGGGGTGTGTGCCGTTGATGGTGTGCTGTGTGTGTGTGTGTGTCTGGAGTGTGTACTGTTGATGGTGTTCTGAGTGTGTGTGTGTGTCTGGGGTGTGTACCGTTGATGGTGTTCTGAGTGTGTGTGTGTCTGGAGTGTGTACTGTTGATGGTGTTCTGTGTGTGTGTGTGTCTGGAGTGTGTACTGTTGATGGTGTTCTGAGTGTGTGTGTGTCTGGAGTGTGTACCGTTGATGGTGTTCTGTGTGTGTGTGTGTGTGTGTCTGGGGTGTGTACTGTTGATGGTGTTCTGAGTGTGTGTGTGTCTGGGGTGTGTACCGTTGATGGTGTTCTGAGTGTGTGTGTGTGTGTGTCTGGAGTGTGTACTGTTGATGGTGTTCTGTGTGTGTGTGTGTGTCTGGGGTGTGTACCGTTTATGGTGTTCTGAGTGTGTGTGTGTCTGGAGTGTGTACTGTTGATGGTGTTCTGAGTGTGTGTGTGTGTCTGGAGTGTGTACTGTTGATGGTGTTCTGTTGTGTGTGTGTGTGTGTCTGGGGTGTGTACTGTTGTTGTATTCTGTGTGTGTGTGTGTCTGGGGTGTGTACCGTTGATGGTGTTCTGAGTGTGTGTGTGTCTCTGGAGTGTGTACCGTTGATGGTGTTCTGAGTGTGTGTGTGTGTGGAGTGTGTACTGTTGATGGTGTTCTGAGTGTGTGTGTGTGTCTGGAGTGTGTACTGTTGATGGTGTTCTGAGTGTGTGTGTGTGTCTGGAGTGTGTACTGTTGATGGTGTTCTGAGTGTGTGTGTGTGTGTGTGTCTGGAGTGTGTACCGTTGATGGTGTTCTGAGTGTGTGTGTGTCTGGTAGGGATGCTCCGATACCAGATTTTTCCTAAACAAGTACGAGTACTTACATATGAGTACTTGCTGATACCGAGTACAGATACGAGTACTAATACTAAATCAGAAAAAATTTTAAAAAATTAAATTAAAAAGTCACATTTATCTGTTTTTCCATCCAATCCTAATTGTAAACAGAGTCGTTAAGGTCAGGGATCAAACTAAAACACCAAAGATTTTTCTCTGAGTTAGAAAGTATTCTATAAAAGGACTGACTGCTTCAGTTAATCTGACCTGGACTGGATGCAACATTTAAGTCAAACAGACTGAGTAACATGATGTGGAAAAACTAAATAAATTAAAATTAAAGCCCTCAGAATAAATCTCAGCTAGCTGATTCTAATGTGGGAAAAGGACTTGTAGATAAATAAATGACCTCTTTTATCTCAGGAGCTTTCTCAGTTCAAACTAAATGCTCCAAGCTGGGAGGAGTTCTCAGTCCATGCAAACTAACATGCAAATCAGTGCATCCTCTACTTCCTGAGTACATCAGTCTTTGATGGCTTGATTCACATGAGGGGTGTTTGATTCACATGTAACCAGGTGGAGACCAACCCAACTCCAAACTACATTTTAGGAGGTGGAAAGTTAAAACCCGAGAAATCCTTTTGTTTAATGGTTCCTCCTCATTTTGAAATTGAAAACATTTAAAACCTCTCTTAAATTCGTCTGCCTTTCTGGTCCTAAAGCACGTCTTTTATCCCTAAGACACACATGGACCCTGAGTCCTGGACTGAGGGACTGGCTGTGCTGTGTAGGACCATGAGTCTGGAGACGCTGTGAAGGTCTGAACATTCCTCAGTGCACTGGACTGCAGGATGAGCATGTCCATGTACTCCACTAAACCTCAAAGACTGGACTACTGGTCGGGTTTAATGTGACCACTCTGACGCTGGTTTCAACAGTGTTTTACAGTTAGGGACTGAATTGGTCCTTTAGGATCAGTGGTCTGTTTTCAAAGCTCAGCCAGTAGCTGCTGGAATCAGAAAACCAAAGCATGTCTGAGGCCTGTGTACCAATCAGCTGTCAGGCTTGGTTGTAATATTACCGTAACGCAGGACTTGTGAATGAAGATCACGCCTTGGCGCAACAGAGGGAGGTGTTGCAAATAACGTAGCAAAGGTGAGCTGACCCCCGACTGGAAAAAGTATTTAAAAATCAGGTAAACACCGGACAGCTGTTACGGATTCTCAGCGGAGATGCAAACTGGAGCGACGCCGAGGTCCGGGTGCTGCTGGTGTTATGAGCAGCAGAAGTCGCCTGTCTGTTTACTAAGGGAACCTCCGTCTCACGTCTCTGTAACGCTGCACGTCGACAGCACGAAGACCGCCCCATACCGCCAGTGAGTAATCTTTTGTTTAAAGCACATGATTGCGCAACATTACCGGCGCGGTCTGAACCCTTATGAACGACCAAAGGCTCCCAGATACCGGCTCAGCTTCACGGCAAATTGCCGGCATTGTTTTATGAAAACAGCTAATAATGTGAAATACCAGTTCTTGGTCTCGGATTTTGCAAAATAAAATTTCCTCCAAAAATGCAATTTAAGTTTTTCTTCTTTATTGTGCATTTTTGGGCTGGTGCGACGTATACTCTGGAGCGACTTATAGTCCGGAAAATACGGTATTTTGGGTCGGGTTGGGGAGAGAGGAGGGGGGGGGGGAGCGAGGAGAGAGAGAAAAAAAAGAGAGAGAAAGAGACTTTTGACTTTCAAAAATATTTATTTTAACAACACTTCAATAAAAATATACAATATTCACTCGTCAGTCTTTTCCTAAAATGTTAAAAATGTTCTTTGTCAGGGTTTAATAGTGAACCCTGAGGGATCCGTCTTCTTCCACTGAGCACAGGACCTGCCTGATCCCCCACAGATTTTTAAAAGTCTCCAGGTTGGAAGTGAGTTTATAAAAAGCGTGTTCCACTTTTAGACGGGCCTCCACCAGGCCCTTCAGGCTCCTCTCCACATCAGTCCAGCTCTGTCCCAGCATCTGGTTTTTCCTGGTTTTCCAGATTGCCAGTTTCGCGTTAGCAAAAAGAAAATTGATTAACAGTGATACTCGTTTCTTTTTGACGCTGTATTTGTGACCAAAAACAAAGGAGGGTACATTAAAAGTTTCTCCCAAGGCACTGACCCAACGGTCTAATACCTTGAACATCCCTCCCAGTCTAGAACACGCGACCACCAGGTGCTCTAGGGTCTCCTGTTGGCCACAGAAAGGACATCCCTCCCAGTCTAGAACACGCCACCACCAGGTGCTCTAGGGTCTCCTGTTGGCCACAGAAAGGACCTCCCTCCCAGTCTAGAACACGCCACCACCAGGTGCTCTAGGGTCTCCTGTTGGCCACAGAAAGGACATCCCTCCCCAGTGCTCGGATCAAAGCGGGCTCTGTGTCTGTTCGTAGCTAGCGCTCCATGTATGATCCTCCACTGGAGGTCAGCCATC
>SSNR01000085.1:2079181-2091681 GCA_006937965.1 Callopanchax toddi
CCCCCCCCCCCCCCCCTCTGGAGCTCCAGATCTTTATCTCCTCACCTGACTCAAAGTGTCATGGTTTCACCTCATAAACACCTGACCTCTCCGTGTCTCTGTTCCAACAGCCTGGGAGTCTCAGACCGGAAGGTTTCCTACTTCAGGACGAAGTGAAGCTCCGCCAGGTAGGAGGAGGTGTCTGGACCGAACCGGAACAGCCCCGGTAAATCACACCCTGCCTGTGGAGAAAGAGTCGGGATGAGGGCACTCACTTCCCCAGCTCCTCGTACAGCTGGTACTCGTCGGTGAAGCGCGTGCAGGTAGTTGAAGCCATGTTAAGGTGAGCAGGTAGACTCCTCAAAGAACCGAACCGAACCGGTCTGTGGTCGTTAACCGGAGCCAAACAGCTGAGTTAGTCCTGAAAGAGTTCTGAGTTCGGTGTCGGCTCCGGTTCCAGAACCCGGTTCCTCCTGCTGGACCTGGACCTGGACCTGGACCTGGACCTGGACCTGGACCCGCTGCTGCTGCTCGTCTCTCTGCTGAGACTTGGATTAGTTCAAGGTTCGCAAGCGCGCTTAAATAGACGACGTCACATGTCCGGTGAGCCTCTTTCAAAATAAAAGCTTCCTGAATCAACACTTCAAATTAAGAGTTGTATTCGTGAAAATAATTTGGATTATTATAAAACCCAGAGCTAAAGAGAAAAGAAGTGTGGCTCCGTGGGAAAAGAAACAACCACCAAGCAGGAGACCAGGGTTCAACCCAGGTCATGTGCCGAAGTGTCCCTGAGCAAGACACTGAACCCCCAAATACTTTATTATCATAATAATAACCCAATTAACAGCTCCTCAAACATGAGGATGGGTCAAAATCAAAGTCACAATTTAACAACGCCTTACTTCACCTCGCTTTCTTCTGCCTATCCGGGTCACGGGACAGCATCATAACTAGGGAGTCCCAGACCAGCTCCTCCAGCAGGACCCCAGAGCATTCCCGGGCCAGAATATATTTTCTCCAACATGTCCTGGGTCAACCCGAGGACCTCCTGCTGGCTGGACATGCCTGAAACACCTCCCAGGATCGAGGCATCCTAACAAGATGCCCGAACCACCTCAACTGGGTCCTCTCAATATGGAGGAGGAGCTTCTCCTAAATGTCCAAGCGGTGCCGATCTTCATCCCAGCCGCTTCACAAACTCAGCTGGGAACCTCTTCAGCAAGAGCTGAAGGATGAAGCTAGGAGGACCACATCATCCGCAAAAAGCAGAGACGAGATTCTCCAGTCACAAAACTCAACACCCTCCACACCACGGCTGCTCCTAGAAATCCTGTCCATAAAGGTTCTGAACAGGACCGGTGACAAAGGGCAGCCCTGGAGGAGTCCAACCCTCACTGGGAACAGGCATCTTCCCCTGTCATCTGATCAGCTGTCAGCTCCGCTCCTCTCTTTACTCGAGTGTCCAAAACATACGGTCTTAGGTCAGATGATAAAACTACAAAGTCAGTCATTGACCTGTGACCTAGGCTGCCCTGGTACCAGGTGTACCGATGGGCATCCTTATGTTCCAACATGGTGTTCATTATGGCCAAACTGCGACTTGCACAGAAGTCCAATAACAGAACACCACTGGAGTTCAGATTGGGTGGGCCGTTCCTCCCAATCACGCCCCTCCAGGTCACGCTGTCATTGCCCACGTGAGCATTGAAGTCCCCCAGTAGGACTATGTAGTCCCCAGTCAGAACGCCATCCCCAGGGACTCCAAAAAGGGTGGGTACTCTGAGCTGCTATTTGGTGCATAAGCACAAATTACAGTCAGGACCTGTTCCCCAACCCGAAGGCACAGGGAAGCTGCCCTCTCGTCCTCCGGAGAAAAATCCAACAGGCAGAGAGTCTTGGGGCTAACAGGAAGCCCACCCCAGCCCTCCGCCTCTCAGCCGGAGCAACTCCAGCATAAAAGAGAGTCCAACCCCTTTCAAGGACTCGGGTTCCAGAGCCAACGCTATGTGTCGAGGTGAGCCCGACTATATCTAGCCGGTATCGCTCAGCCTCTTCCACAAGCTCCAGCTCCTTCCCCGCCAGAGAGGTGACGTTCCATGTCCCAATAGACAGTTTTTGTGTTTGTGGATCGGACCACCAAAGCTCCCGCCTTGGTCTGCCACCCGATCCACAATGCACCGGACCCTTCATGTTCCTCCTACAGGTGGTGGGTCCAAAGGTGGATGACCCCATGTATCTGGTTCGGGCTGGACCTGGCCGGCCCCATGGGTAACAGCTAAACCACCATGCGCTCGCTCACGGGCCCCAACCCCAGGCCTGGCTCCAGAGTGGGACCCCGGTAACCCTCCGGGCCGGGTACACTGGCTCTTTGATCTAACCTCCATGAAGAGTCTTCTGAACTTTGTCTCACCCTTCACCTAGGACCAATTTGCCATGGGTGACCCCACCAGGGATATAAGTGCCCCAGACAACATGGCTCCTACACTGTAAAAGCTGTGAGTAGATGTTAATTATAGCAACAAAGTGACACTTAAGTAAACTTTTATTAAAACAAAATAATTAAATCTAAACAAAAAACATTATTGATTAAATTCAACAGTAAACCTGTGTTGGATTTAGGGACAAAATCTCAAATTTATAGTTAAAATTATCTAATGTGATCACAAAATTGTATCTAATATTAAATAAATCTCTGTGAAAAATGACATTGAATTTATTAAGAATCTGGAAAAAAATGTAGTTAAAATAACTTAAAAATTCATGACAAAGAAATTAAAACGTATTGTTTTTCAAATAAAATCTTATTTGGATTCCCTAATTTGCTAATCAAATATTATGAATTATAACTGAATTATGTGGCAAAATTTAATTACCGTAATTTAACTCATTCTCTGAGTAAAATGAATCAATTTCACAAAGAAATCATTATATATTTTACTGTGGAAAATAAAATTTTTGTTTATAATAAAGCATTTGCTGCTAAATTTAATAGATCTGATATAATATTGTATAATCTAAAACATTTTCCTGGTGTAAATTTGTTTTACTGGGTAAATAGATCGTCACACATTGAGCAGAATATTTACATTTATTCCATGAAAACCATTTTGGTTCTTTCAAAGTGGCAAAATGCAGCAACATGTGAAAAACTACACGTCTATAGACCAGAGATATACGTGGGTGTGTTTGGTCCCACACAAAGGTTTTCATAAAAGTTAAAGTTGTTTGTCTGTGTTATAGTTCTAAGAAGACAATACAAAAATGTTTCCCAACATATTGTTCTATTTCGTTTCTTTCAACCAGACACATTTCTAACAAAATTGTATGTACTGAAACACAAAATTCAAATACAGAGCACATTTCGTTGTTTGGGTAGAGGATCTTCCAATTTATTCTTTCAGGGTCCTTGTTCAGGACAATAACTAACTTATGAGGCTGTTCACTTTTGGTGAGAGCCTATTACAGACAGTTTAAGGAAAGGTTTCTAGCCTCGTTTCCACTATCGGAACTTCGGGGTAATTTCTGTGAGGGGGAAAGTCATAGATATCATATAAACCACTAGATGCCCTATGTGGGACTCTACGGCGTCCCTACATGGTGGCCATCTTGCTTTGTACAGCTGACGTTCTGCTCTCTATGGTAGCAGATGGAAGGTGAGCATCAATTTAACTAAAAACACTCATAACTCAATTAAAAATGAACGGATTTACAAACGAGTTACTTTCTTACAAACCTTATTGTGTATAGACTTGAGATATGATACTTTTACAATTTATGAATTTCCAGGTCATTATCGTTATATTTTGATATAAATTCACAGTCACGTCTCTGACGTTTATAAAAATGCAAACCGTTTGAAAATTGGTTAAAAATTGAGCAAGTTCTCAACAGGAAATAGAAGGAAATGGCAGACTACCACCAAATATGAACTCTGCCAACATTAGTCTCCTGTTAAAACCAGGTAAAGACCCTGTATTTCCTACCAGTTATCGTCCCATATTACTTATTAATGCTGATCTCAAAATCATCTGTAAAGCCCTCGCTAGAAGATTAGAGAAGGTGACTCCCCTCATTATACATCCTGATCAGACGGGCTTCATCAAAGGAAGACACTCGTCCACAAACTCACGTAGATTACTTAGTTTAATAGATTACTCTAACAGTAAAAACATTGAAACTAATATTTTATCTCTAGATGCAGAAAAAGCTTTTGATAGAGTAAACTGGACATTTTATTTGCAACCCTACATAAATTTGGTTTTGGGAATTCTTTTATAAACTGGTTAAAAATCTTATACAGTTCTCCAACAGCACGTGTCAGGACAAACGACCGGACATCAGCCAGCTTCTGTCTTCAGAGGGGGACCAGGCAGGGATGTCCACTCTCCCCCTCACTGTTTGCTATTTTTATTGAACCGCTAGCAGCAGCAATCAGGCAAAGTAAAGATATTAAAGAGCATATTTTAAGTTAGACACTCCCTTAAACAAATGTTTAGAGAAATATAATAGAAACTTTTTCTGAATAAAAATTTACACAAATTCAGCTTATTTAGGCTCTTGGATTCGTTTTTGTGAGAATTGTCTATTTTTTCACCAAACCGGAAGTGACGACAGTTCAGGGAGACCGTTCGTTCTCTATATAGAAAACTGATCCACTTATCACTACTTGTGACGAGCAAAACAAACCCCCAGAGTGCCGTTATTTTATTACTTTATTACTATAGTGAGCAGTTATTAAGATAAAAAAAAAAAGATAAAAACAATCAGTCCTGTAAGGCTGTACCCTGTCGGTCCAGCTGTAGACCGTGACCCACCTCCTCACTCGGGTCTGGGTAAAATACCAGCGTTTAGCACCAGGTTTGATCATCAGAGCTCCAAACATTGAGCTGCGTTCAGGTGGATTGTTAAGAAATGAAAGAGTTTATAAAAAGTTTCACAGGATGCAGCTAAACGGTTCGAGGCTGACCGAAACAGTGTCGGGTCAGGCTGGAAACCCCGCCGTGAAGACCCTCTTGGTAGCCCCGCTGGGAACGGGAAGCCCCTCTGGAGAGCATCGTGGCATGGATTTACTGTACCCCGCCAGCCAGGTGAGGGTCAGACACCTGAAGGAAATGCTCTCATGAAATCGCGGACCGGCCCTGCGATGGACTGGCGACCCGTCCAGGGTGTCCCCCGCCTCTCGCCCCTTGACCGCTGGAGATAGGCACCAGCTGCCCCGCGACCCTCTGTGGAGGAATAAGCGGCTACAGAAAATGGATGGATGGATGGATGGAAATCGCGGACCGGTACCGAACTACGACCCACCACGAACCGTACCAAACCTGGCATGGAAACGAGACTCAAGTCTCCCCGTTAGCTCCTGTTAGCTGCTGCGTGCTAACAGCGGTTCCGGTGAATGGATCGAAGTAACGGCGCCTGTTTAGAGTCACACTGAATGTTTATCGCCGGTATGTGGGACTCCATCACATCCAGTCCTGGACTAGACCAGGACCGCCGGGGTTTTTCGTCTCCAAACAGAAGTCACCGTACCGGTAAGGAAGCCGTCCCGTTGTTGACTCAGTGTCCTGACAGACTGGCGATTGGCATTCATAAACATAATAATTTAGCATTTTTTATTAAAATGAATTCACACCGACTCGATTAAAGAGCGCTCTAACCTAAAACTAACAACTCATCGCCGACAGCGAGCAGGCAGCTGGCAGACTAGAGCGGTGCCAGTCTGAGATGTTAAAGTAGTTTAGCTTTAAAAAATCTAACACAATGATTAAAACAAGCATCTGTTACACAAACTCCACACAACAAAGGGCTCAAATGATCATATTTATGGGATTATTGATCGTACAGAGTGTTAAATTATCCTACAAATACTTTATTTATCTACATCTGACAACACTGTAAGCAGCGCCACCTAGCTAGGAGCTCCCTTAGCTGACGTCACAGGTCCACATATGAAAAAAAAAGCGTTTTTAGAAGCTTTGCAAAAAGGGGCACTTTGGACTAGAAAAATGGTTTAAAAAAATGTATTGTAAAACAAAATACCCTTAATAAACATTTCAAATAGTATTTTTGGACAGAGTTTTATCAGAATAATAAAAAAAAAAGAACTTAATATATGCTCTTTAAAGGAATAAAATGTAAAGACATAGAACATAAAATCAGTCTTTATGCAGATGATGTATTACTGTTTCTCCAGCATTCACAATCCTCCCTCTCTCAGGTCATTGAATTGATAAACTCTTTTTCAAAAGTTTCAGATTATTCAATAAACTGGTTAAAATCTACAGTTCTTCCAATTAATTGCTCCTTTACCAACTGTCCTAATACACAGTTGCAGTCAGGGAATATTACATACTTAGGTGTTAATATCTCTCCTAGACTGGCAGATTTAACTAAACTAAACCACATCCCACTCTTAAAGAAAGTGGAAGATGATCTGGTCAGATGGAAGTCTCTACCCATATCGCTCATGGGGAGAGTTGCTTCAATTAAAATGATGGTTTTACCGAGAATCAATTACCTATTTTCAATGATTCCAAATAAACCATCATCTGACTGGTTTAGATCTCTGGACTCGTCTATTTCTAAATTTCTTTGGAAAAATTGAGCAAGTTAGAGGTATTTATTAGCACATGCTCCATTGACACGAATGTAAGAAATGGGGCAGCTGTACGAACTAAGATGGCCGCCAGCGTAGGGACGTCAGGGTCCATTGACGAACAGCGCGGGTGAGACATCTAGTTATATATATGATACGTATATATGGGGAAAGTAACCGGGACATTCCTGTGGCTCGGTCCTCTCAGCTGTTGTGTCTCCATTACAGCCCCCACCTTTCCGGAACTTTTGTAAGACGTCAGCATCGACGTCACTGACAAGCGTAAAGGCGCGAACAGACAAGGAAGTGGAGAATAATAAATAGAAAAACAATGGACAAAGAAACGATGGTTGTGGCGTATTTCGCTGTTTTTATGCACAGTGATGGGAGTGCTGAACAGAAGGATGAGTATACTTCATGACGAACTAATCCAACCTCGAAGACACGGTGATTTTGCAAGCTCTGACAACAACACACAGGTCATTTATCCCGGCGCCGTGTGCTTTCATCATTTTCCTTCATCCCACAACCAATCAGCACGAGTTAACCACATTTACCACTCCGTGAATCCCTCAAACACCAGAGGGCGTAATTAGGCGGCTATATTTTGGGGAACCGAAATGGCGCACCGAAATTCACGTTGTATTTCGGTCTGGTTACTACCGATGATGTAACGGTCGGGTCCATACCCGGACCGAACTTCGGTACCCAACCCTACCCCTGACTAAAGATGTGTTTAAAATAGGGATGGGTATCAGTATCGGTTTTTCGATAATATCGGCCGATATTGGCAATATCGGTAAATATTGGTATCAGTTTTTGTAATGATGACACACATGACCTTTACATACCGTGCACATGTTATACATCAAACTGTTCGTTTACTTCTCCTCTCTCCCAAAATGTCAAAATATAACAAATCTGATGTTTAGTTTTAGAGATATTTTTTATTTATTTGGCATGCCTTGCATTAAATACTGTGTTTGTCTTTTTTTTAATGAGGGCTACCATGGTCATATCGGTATCGGAAATTAAGAGTTAGACAATGTCGGATATCGGTGAAAAAGCCATTATCGAGCATCCCTAGTTTAAAATAAGGAGAAAATAGACATCTATATCCAAGTCTGGATCAGGAGGTAATGTCTGATTCTGATCGAGTCTGAAACCACGTGATTGGATCAAGACATCTCTACTAGCCATACAATACAACATTTAACAACGATTTCAAAGTTCTTCGTCTTCAATTTTTTTTAATCATGGCATCTTTAGGCAGACACCAGATCTTGCTGCTATGTTTAGGACTGGGTCAGTCATTCAGGGTTTCAGGCTGTGAAATCT
The DNA here is from genome assembly GCA_006937965.1 of Callopanchax toddi. Taxonomy (NCBI): domain Eukaryota; kingdom Metazoa; phylum Chordata; class Actinopteri; order Cyprinodontiformes; family Nothobranchiidae; genus Callopanchax; species Callopanchax toddi. The sequence goes on from SSNR01000085.1 coordinate 2,087,094, forward strand.
GTCTCTGAACTGTTGAATCATTCATTGCCCCAGTCTCTCTTATCTCCAGGCCTCTCGTCAATGAATTATGAAAAATCTTAGCCGGGATTTAAAAAATGTTTTTCTTCATCTTTACCATAAAAAACCTGGTCCGAGCTTCTTTGGGCTCAGAGTTTTGACTATCACAGTAGAAATGTAGAATGTGGTCAAACAAATTAGCATAAAGCAGTATTCCAGATTTTATGTTTCCTTTTTAATAAATGAATGCTGTGTTCACTGGACCATAGAGGGTACGGAGTACATATCTCTTGTCAGAAACAAGTCCAACTCCCAGACTCTGGTACAGATTTGCTCCGTATTCTGGTCAAAAACTAATTTCCACTCTTGTGATGCATTAATGCAGAAAAAAGGTTCCAGTCCGGCCTCAAAGACTGTATCTTGTCTTGAAACATCCATGTTTTCTTTAACACGACCTCCTGCACATACTGAGGAAGACTGGATGGCATTCTGGTCACATCTTCTTTTTTTTTTTTGTGTCCTGCCTCTTCATTCCAGACATACCATGTGTAGAAGCTGGTTGCCTACCTGTGCCAGGACATGTTACATCAGAAAATGTGTTCCTTGTTGGTGTTACCTCCAGCCTTCTGAGTTATGTCTGTGTGAAGGTGCATGTGTGCATGCGTGTGTGTGCGTGTGTGCGTGTGTGTGTGTGTGTGTGTGTGTGTGTGTGTGTGTGTGTGTGTGTGTGAGTGAATTTGTCAGCTGGAATTATGTGGAAGTTATCATCTTGAGAAGGGCATCTCTACAACCCCCAGCACCTCAGACCAGCAGGGGGCAGCAGTGAGACTGACACCACCGACCCAGAGTCACCAAGCAGAGGAGCAGTAGACCCAGAGGAAGAAGTGGAGCAGTGGGCAGAGAGGCACCGTGTCAGCCCATCCTATCAGACAGCTCCTGGGGAGACTGAGGGAATGTGGGCCCCAGCCAGGACCTAGCCCGGTCCTCACCAGAGCCTTCAAAAGTACCCACATTCACTACTCAAGTAGAAGTATAGATACTAGGCTTTAAAACTACTTTTGTAGAAGTAGGAGTATCAACTGATGCATTTTACTCAAGTAAAAATATAAAAGTACCAGTTTCAAAACTACTTAAAGTATAAAAGTAGAAGTATACTGTAGGGAAAAAAAAGCCATTAATGGCATTAGTTTAGGACACACCACAGGGCCTACAGGGCTCTTTATACTTTAGCCCTTGTTAATCAAATTATTTTACTTAGTTTGATTTTTTTTTTAATTCACAGGAAAATGTTTTTATTTATATTAAATGTACCACCTCTGCAGTTTTCAAATGTCAACAATCTTGGTTTGAAGTTACTATCTAGCAATAAAATTTCAGCAGGTCAATAAGTAGTTTAATTAAAATACCATATTGCAGTCAAATGCTTTAAATTTGGATTCATGTTTTTTTTCTTTGTTTTTAACAGTAGAAACTGGTGATTCTAGTAATTTCACCAAATGGCCAACAGAGGGCAACAGTTGTCTAGTGGGAAGTTGGAACACAAGCCCAAAATCAACACATCACAAGAGAAATCCCCACTTTGTAGTGAATCCTTTGTTCATTATTGAGGGATTACCTCTAGTTCTTTACCTCAAATCCCCCAAAACATTTGTTGTTTTGTTGAAAAATGTGGGACGCTACAACACTACAAACATTTGCTATTGCTGCCATGTCTTATATCCGGGAGTGTCACGTGATTTGTGCAGGTACGACAACCAATAGGGTGTCGGAATGGTAGGTCTCATCCAATCACAATCAAGCCTTTGTTTTTGCACGATGAGAACCCGGAATAAAAACAAACCGAGATAAAATAGTAGTAGTAATGTGGCTATTTTGAAAAGGTAGTGGGTAGAAAGTACCGGTATTTGTGTGAAAATGTACTGAGTAGAAGTAAAAAGTGGTCTGACAAAAAATTACTCCAGTGAAATATAAATAACCAAAATTACTACTTGAGTAAGGTAGTGAAGTATTTGTACTTCACTACTTGAAGGCTCTGGTCCTCACAGCCCACAGTTGGACTTGAGGGCCCCCAAGAGCCATAGACCACCAACCAGGAGCTCACAGTCCACAAACCATCCCAAGCCCCCCACAGACACTATCATAATAAGGGGGTGCCCCCCAGCTGCTAATCCCCCCCCCCACACACACACACACACACACACACACACACGCACACACACACAACTTGCTACCGGCAAAGACCCTGAGGTAGCCCCTCAACTAGCACCCCTGCTGCAGCAGCCCATGCACAAAGCAGGGAGACGGGGAGTCACACTACTACCTCACGTCCAACAGTTTCCCCTGTCCTGGTCTCTAGTGTTTGCCTGTATGTCTGTGTAATGTGAGTGAAGGCATGGATGCTGATGTGTCTAAAATTGGGGCTGGAGGTGTCGTTGAGATGCTCCACTGCTTGTTGGTAGCAGGGCCTTCCTCCCCTCAGCCTCAGAGCCCTATGTGTCTTAAATGCATTAAAACTATTTATATTAGTTTAATTAAAGTCCATCTCGCTGCTCTGATAGGACGGTCATAAACGTGTCAGCTGACCTTCCTGATCTTTTCTCAAGGACAAACCATCTCCACGCCTTTGCTGAGATGCAGCCTGCGAAGAATCACTCTGATTCTGGGTCACTCATTAGTAGGACGCTGCTGCTGGCTAATCAAAGTAATTAGGTCACAGTTTTCCTATTTTCATTAATTAAAATGTCTGAAGGAGTCAGACATCATGAGGCTCCTAAAATGAACCAGTTAAAAAGTGAATCCTCTAGAAGATCAGTCTAATGCACACCGGCTGTACAGGCTACATCAGGTTCACCTTGCAGGCCTGCTGTTAACTGGATCTCCATTAATCCTCATTTAGTCAGTAATCTGGTCTAATCTACTAGTGAGGAAGTGGTGTTGTAAAACAACCCCCAGACTCTGTGACTGGAGGATCACAGGCTGAGCGACGTTAGAACACTATCACTGCATTAGAGAGAGAAAACACCCAGCATGCATCATCTGAATCCTCACCGTCACCATGACGATTACCTATTTATAGAAGGAGTCAGAAGGGATGGGCCTGATATATGCTGCCACCTAGTGGCACAACATTAGCACCTACTTACAGCAGGTTCTGGTTTAGTTAGGGGCCACAGTTTGGGGCTTCTTTAACCAGAATATAGAAAAACTAGTCAGAGCTTTAACTTTCATTCCAACGTGATTTCAATCTGTTTGACAGGAGGAAACTGACAACACGAGGAGCCAATCAGATCGATCTGTTTCTTTAACCCGACCTCCAGACACACAGTGGAATCTTTTTATGAATCCTCCTCAAAATGTATTGATTTTAACCATAACTGAGGGACAGGAAATAAAGTGGAGTTTGACATAAATAACAGATTCTAGTGAGACATGGAAATAAGGAAAAAGGAGCCAGCAGACTAAATCATTACCTCATTACAACACTCCATCCTGAGGACGACTGTGGGAAGGAAAACTTGAACAAAACATGAATAGATTGATATCTAATAACAAATGAAGTCGGTTATTGTGTTAAACAGACTTGAACAGATTCAGTCCCAGTGCTGCTGAAACCTTTACTTTGGTCATTCTGTTAACCCCTCAATCTCTATCCACTCAGTAAGACCAGAGCTCCACATCTGTAAAACGGACTGAGCTACTCAGATCAGCTGTTGTGGACATCTTGAACTGATAGAATCAGCTGTAAATGTTGACCTACTGATTCATTTCTAAATGTTTTTAGAGTTAGTCCAGGGGTTCCTGAGTTTCTCTGCTAATGAAGTGAGGAGCAGACAGACTTTTATCACCCACCTGTCATCAGTCAGCAGCAGATGATTCAAACAGAAATCAGACTGAATTCATGAAAACACTCCGATGATCTGACGACCTTCTTATTGGCTGGTTTGGAGTCACTGATATTCAGACATGACGAGCAACATGCTGAATAGTTTCACAAAACAAACAGGCGGTGGCGCTGTTGCTCCACATGAGCTCAAACTGTTACAGTAACAGCAAGAAGATCAACAGCTGATTCTAGGAGAGATGTCTCATTACAGTTTTTTCTGATGGCTTAAACCCTAACTGTGATTCTTATAGCACAATTTCTAAAATTATTAATATTTATAGCAAAACCATTCACTGAGTTTGCAAAACTAAAAGCACAAACACTGCTTTGCACTCAGTTTGCAATTTTGTAACACACACTTTGCTAAACTGTATGCACAATTCACTGCACAACACTCTTTTTGCAGAACTTTAAACAGAACTCACTCACTGCTTACACTCAATTACCAAATTTCCAACACACTCCTAGCAAAATTATACACATGCATGGCTATCATTAACACTATTTTGCTAACTGTCTGGCACACTTTCACATGTGATGTGAAAACTGTTTTAGATCATTAGTTCACTTTGCAATCAGCCTAAGCACTACAAATAAGCCACAGGTAGGCTGTCTATGTGGAGTAGAATGGAAGGAGCAGTAAGAGTGAGAAGAGTGAGAATCAGAGGAGGCCGAGGGAGAGGACGTGGAGGTGAAGAAGTTGGAGGA
>SSNR01000085.1:2099181-2158534 GCA_006937965.1 Callopanchax toddi
ATCTCCAATAATCTGCCCTGCAGAGGAAACTCATTTCGGCCGCTTGTATTTGCGATCTAGCTCTTTCAGTCATTACCCAAAGCTCCTGACCAGGTGAGGACTGGGAGGTAGATCGACCGGTAAATAGACCCGTGCTTTCTGGTTCTTTACCACGACAGACCGGTTCAACGTTGCATCCCTGCAGACGCTAATCTGATCCACCTGTGATGTTTTGTGGCGTTCATGTTGAGTTTCCTGATTTGTTTGAAAACAGCTGATCTACGGGTTGCTGTGGTAACGAGGGAGCGTGGGGTGCGTGACAGCTGGAGGAGCGAGAGAGAGTCCAGACCCAGAAAACTACGTGGTTTTTGCTTTTTTTGTGAAGCGGCGACAGCTGACAGTCTTCCTGTTAGTAAATAAAACAGAGATTTGGACAAACTGACTTTTTGTGTGAGAGACCAATATTGTTAAAATGAATGAAAAGTAAATAATGTTGAAAATGTCATTATCATATTTTTTATTAATAACTGACAGATAAAAATAGATTATGACCGGATTTTTTTGTACCCTGTCAGTCAAATTACGAAAATGTCTAGCGAGGCCTCTGATTCCAGTTAAAAACAGTCAAATTGTGCGTTATTTAAAGGTCCAACATCATGGTGATACTTGAAGATCCTACACAGGTTTTAGGTGGTACTCAGGTAAAAAAGTTTGAGAACCACTGGCGTATAACATTCAAATCGAGAAAACAAAGTAATTTGTCCAGATAACAAAGAACAACAATAAAATCACTTCTGGAGTTTCTTCTTCTTCTTCTTCTCCACATTTTCGTATTCAAAGGCCCGACCGTGTCGTGTAGCAGTGTAGCACGTACAGCAGTCAGCTCGCTTCAGAGCATCAGGTCGTATAGTGCTCGTGAGCTGTGACCGATTGGATCCTGCCATGTAATCGTACAGTTTGAGCAGGGGCTCGGAGCCACGACTGGAAATATCGCACAGTGTATGCCCTGCTTAACAGGAGGGAACAGAAGAACGACAGGAGAAGACAAGAGAAACAATCGGCCAACACGATGACAGAGGACACAGCAGGAACACTGTGATATTAGAGGAGTGGTCTGGGGGAAGCGGATAAAAGATGAGTGCTGGAGCTCTGTTGAACAGTTTCAGCTGTGTTTGGGAGAAATGGCTCATTGCAGGAAATCCCCGTCTAACAGCCAACAGAGACTGTCCATCAGCTGCGTCACTGTTCTCTTTCCTCATGTTTAAGAACTCCTCTTGGGCTTCAGGGGTTGTGTAACACGTGTGAGTGGCCATGTAATCACTACAGTACCGTTGTGTTTCCTGCAGGGACTCCATGTACCGTCCATGCTTCTGAAAGGAAAAGATGTTTCATCTTCTTCATTTGATCTCAGTTGTGCTGACTGTAGAGGCAGGAACACCTGTGACATCAGTCGTAATCATGACATAAGCCACTTCAGCGTACAGCCTCTTGGATAAAACTCTCACTACCTCTTGTGAATGGAATGTGGAGGTTTTGCCAAGTCGCTGGAGCGAACAGCCCTGCTCTGAGTAATGCAGCGAGGGGCTGAGCTTTGGGCGGTGTTCACCACGTTTCACTCATCCTGTAGGAAACACATTATCTTGAACAACAGCTGCTTAATATTTGTCTGACATTTCATCACTTGGATTAGAAGATAAATTGCAGAGGACAAGTTCAGCTGAGCTACAATGTTTCTGCTTTTTCCTCTTTGTACCAGTTTCCCTGAAAACTTCGGAGCTACGATACTTCCTGCCAAACGACATGTGAACATCTCAGGCAGGTCAATAAGATACATGACAATGTCCTCACGTCTGTATCTGTTTAATGCATTGTACTTTAAACATGTCAGATAAGAATTGATCAGATACAAGAAAAAGGTATAAGTGGGACCTCACATCATTTTTATTAGCAATGAACATCAGATAACCAGCTCCACATCACCCTCAGTGAAGGATGTAGTGGCTACAGAGAATGGATGGATGAATGTCAGGTACAGTCCAGCTGCTGTAAAGTTTTACTCAAAGGAGACACTATCAGTAGTACTCCAGTTTTCTATAAACTCTCAATCAGCATCATCGTCATCATCAGAATCATTTGCACTATTGTTTCTTTACAAACCACAAACGTGTGGTACTTTTATCCTACTCAGTTCTTAAAAACAATCATCAGAGTATGCCATTTTTAATTATTGTACAGGATTTGTTTATCATAGTGAGAGAGATACAACTTAGAGCAGAAGCACATCGGTCAGACGACAGGTCTATAATAAAAATGTATAATGCAGGTGGAGGAATACCTGGGTGTTCCCCTGGACAGCAGACTGGACTGGAGACACACTGAAGCTGTTTACAAGAAGGGACAGAGCAGACTGGACGTCTGGAGGAAGCTGGGATCCTTCAGGGTTTGCAGCCAGACGTTCTATTAGTCTGTTGTGGAGAGTTTGATCTGATCTGTTGGGGCAGCAGCATCAGAACCAGAGATCAGCTGATAAAGAAGGCGGGGTCTGTTCTGAGGACTCTGAAGCTGATTGGACAAAGGAGGACGCTTCATAAAATGTAGAACAAGATGGACAACCCTGAGCATCCTCTACACAAGACAGTAACTCAACAACAGAGTCTTCAGTCAGAGGTTCTTCAGATCTGCTGCAACACAGGAGACCCTTCCTGTCCATCACAGACCACTAAGATCCTTCCTGTCCATCACAGACCACTAAGACCCTTCCTGTCCATCACAGACCACTAAGATCCTTCCTGTCCATCACAGACCACTAAGACCCTTCCTGTCCATCACAGACCACTAAGACCCTTCCTGTCCATCACAGACCACTAAGACCCTTCCTGTCCATCACAGACCACTAAGATCCTTCCTGTCCATCACAGACCACTAAGACCCTTCCTGTCCATCACAGACCACTAAGACCCTTCCTGTCCATCACAGACCACTAAGACCCTTCCTGTCCATCACAGACCACTAGAAGATCCTTCCAGTCCATCACAGACCACTAAGACCCTTCCTGTCCATCACAGACCACTAAGATCCTTCCAGTCCATCACAGACCACTAAGATCCTTCCTGTCCATCACAGACCACTAAGACCCTTCCAGTCCATCACAGACCACTAAGATCCTTCCTGTCCATCACAGACCACTAAGACCCTTCCAGTCCATCACAGACCACTAAGACCCTTCCAGTCCATCACAGACCACTAAGATCCTTCCTGTCCATCACAGACCACTAAGACCCTTCCTGTCCATCACAGACCACTAAGACCCTTCCTGTCCATCACAGACCACTAAGATCCTTCCTGTCCATCACAGACCACTAAGATCCTTCCTGTCCATCACAGACCACTAAGATCCTTCCAGTCCATCACAGACCACTAAGATCCTTCCAGTCCATCACAGACCACTAGAAGATCCATCTAGACAGGACAGGTCCTGATGGACAGGAATCCGGTCCTCCGGATGATCCGGTCCTCCAGGTTGCTCTGTGTTTACCACACCACGCCCCTCACGCCGTGGTGGAGGTCTCGCTGTGGTCTTTAAGGACAAACATGCCTGTAGTCTGATCAACAGTGGCTGTTTCACTACTTTTGAATGTCAGATCATCAAAGTAGGTTTACAAGAAGTATTTTACTGTGTTTTAATTTACCGACCTCCTGGACCAGCTGGCCCTTTTCTCTCTGAATGTTCAGATTTCTTATCATCCATGATTAAGCTGGAAAAGGTTTTAATTCTGGGTGACTTTAACTTCCACATTGATAACCCTGAGTGTAACACAGCAGCTGATTTCTGATCCATCACTGATTCTTTTAACTTTGTACAGCATGTATCAGGACCAACCCATAATATGGGTCACACTTTGGATCTAGTCTTCTCTCTGGTCTAAACATCAGTCAGCTACATGTTGAAGAGGTTCATGTGAGTGACCACAGCTGTGTTTTCTTTAAGATTCAGTCTAACGTTGATCCTGTCCCTCACAAACTGAGTTCATCATTAATCAGTCAGCAGTTGATGGTTTTTCTGTAATGTTTGATAGAAACTTAGTTCATGGTGAAGATGCAAACTCCTTCATCCAGTCATTTAATCAGCAGTGTTCTACTATCTTAGATAAAGTAGCTCCAGTTAAACAAACAGCGGTATCTCATAGAAGGAACAGTCCCTGGATGAACGAACATACAGTGGGGCAAAAAAGTATTTGGTCAGCCACCGATTGTGCAAGTTCTCCCACTTAAAATGATGGCAGAGGTCAGTAATTTTCATCATAGGTACACTTCAACTGTGAGAGACAGAATGTGAAAAAAAATCCATGAATTCACATGGTAGGATTTTTAAAGAATATTTGTAAATTAGGGTGGAAAATAAGTATTTGGTCACTTCAAACAAGGAAAATCTCTGGCTCTCACAGACCTGTAACGTCTTCTTTAAGAAGCTTTTCTGTCCTCCACTCGTTACCTGTATTAATGGCACCTGTTTGAACTCATTATCTGTATAAAAGACACCTGTCCACAGCCTCAAACAGTCAGACTCCAAACTCCACTATGGCCAAGACCAAAGACCCTGTGATTATGATAAAGTACTTTTGACGTGGTTTATGTTCCTTTAGGACTGTCAGGCCTGATATTCCTCATCTTCAGCTCTCCACTCATCCAGTCCAACACACCTGATCTCATCCATGAATCACCTGCTTCAGTATTTAGCCTCAGCTGAACCCTTCTCCACTCTGCTGTTTCTTCTTCCCTTTGGCTCCATCAGGTACTTTTACTTATGTAAGTTTCTGTTGCTACTTTGCCATTTTTATTTTACTGAATTTCAGCTTCTTGTATCTGCATTTTGAATTTATCTAACGCTTTCCACAGAACACAGACACAATCCCACCGTTGCACTAGAGTCTGATCAAGGTCTGCTTCCATCAGGCTTCAGTTTTAATATCTCTTCATGTGAGGTGGCAGCGTGGGAAATCCCATGGAGCACCATACAGAGGAAAAGTACCATAATACATCATCCATATGTAGGATGTTAATGCCCTTAACTGAAAACAAATGTGGATTCCTGGAGGGTCAGTGGTTTAAGTGCTCCTTATGGTTTGTGGGAGCAGAAGTTTAGTACAGAGCAACTGAGTATGAATCTGGTATTCTATGTATGCTGTAGCTCATAACAGTCCAACGTGTTTTATGGACAAGAATAAAAGATAAATTCTGTTCCTATGGGTGCAGTTAAAACATTTAAACAGATCACTGAGAAGAAATGAATCTGGGTCAGTCCTTCAAATGTCCACAGATAATGTAAAAAAACTAAAAACATTTCTATTATCTGGAAACGGAAAGGATCAATGAGAGTTACATTCCAGTGGTCTGAAGACAACTTGTTACAGATGACAGGCAGGAGGATCTCATGGGGGGAGTCTGGGTTCACAGGAAACTTGTGAAATCACACAAACTGCTTTCTCAAATAAAAACACAACAAATCATCACAGAGCTTTTCTAAGTCATGGACTACAAAGAGTTTTACATTACAGTCAGTCACACACTGATGGCAGTAAGCTACACTGTAGAGAGTCGACCATTAACAGACTCCCAACAGCACAAAGACAGGGAGACCCAGCCAGAGCCAAGACGATCTGGCTGCAGACTTCAAAAATGGTGTCTTAAGATGGCGACCTACCCCGGAAGTACACCGACCGAAAGTAATATGGCACCCATTACTTTTCATAGTTTTTTTTTACCACGAAAACTTTTATTTAGCATTTGTTTCTCTTCAAAACTATAGAGGGTTTTCACGGCGCATCACCTCTGTGTCATCTAACTGGAAGCCGCCATATCGGAGATATTGAGGTAAACAGAGTGCACGCATTTAATGAGTATTCTACTGCAAAACAAAAAGAAATGGTGAATTATTGCCGTGTTTATGGCTGTACCAATCGGTCTGACCATGAGAAACCTTTGCAGTTTCATAGACTGCAAAAAAATAATTATGGATCATCAGGGAGAACAATGCTAGAAGTTATCAGAGGAAAGGAGGCGCTTGTGGTTGGTGAAGCTAAACCAGGATCTACGGGGCAAAAATCTGGACATCTGAATTAGTTCGACCCATTTCTGGTCAGGTAAGTGAATTGTTGATAACAGTTCACGTAGCTGTTTTGATCAGGTATGTTTTATGTAAATATTACTGGATGTCCAGACGGCCCGGTTCAGAGGCTAGCTCCACAGCTAGTTAGCTTATTCAAACGGGACCTCTTCATCATCTGCAATGCTCTCAATAACGTCACCCCTACTTACCTCTCTGCTCTCATAAATCACCTTCACCTCTCCCACTGTCTCACAATCGTTTCAAAGCATGGGGACAGGTTTTTTATCGGTAAAAGAAAATTAAGTCAATCTCATTCAGACCTTCCATCCTGCCGAGTATGTGTGTATGTGGTGGAAGCTAAGCTAAAGCAGCGTTGCCGCCTAATTGCTTGAAAACACTTTGACTTCCGCCCAATGTAGCAACATACTTCCGGTCGATGTATTTCCAGTCATTGTACAGACGTCATTTTAGACGCCATTTTGAAGGCTGCAGCCAGATCCTACTCGCCAGAGCGGGGAGTGAACCAATGACCCTCTGAGATGAACGCTATACTGACATGGACATGGTATATCATCTTCATGTCAACTGAGTCCTGGACATCAACTATACCCTTATACATACATACCGTATGTTGACCTTGTAGCCACATCACACTTCACCTGTAAGAAACTGACAGAAACAGCACCAGCAGGACACTGCTCTCCACAATGTTCCACTTACCCAGAATTCCATGTGCAGTGGGGAATCATTGTATAGCTCTCGTTAACTTTTATAGTCCAGCCAGGACACTCAGGACCAGGCTGAAGCCCAGCGGGGCCCGAGGCTTTGGGGCGGCTGCTCTGGAACAGATCGCCTCAGACCCTGGGCTTCAACCCGTTTCTGTTCTTTACATTCAGGCTGAACTGGACATCTGTATTTATATTGTTTATTTTGTCCTGATTTCTGTCATTTTTTATCATTGATGTTATTTGACCTTTGCAGCACTTTGGTCAGTTTTTTGTTTAAATGTAAATAAAGTAGAGTCTTCCTCTAAAAGGTTCAGTAGGCTGACTGCACACCGACGGTCCTTTGATGCTGCTGAGTTCTCCTGTTGTTACACGTCCCAGTGGAAACGTCCCAGTGACATAGAGGCTCCTGTGTATAAAGTCCTGGGTGGTTGAGTTTTTGAGGTCTGAGAAGAAAACATTTGGCCTGTTGTGGATTGGCTGCAGCTTTCAGCACACTTATGATCTGCCAACATCTCACCTTCAACAGGGCATTTATTACAACATCTTCAAAAACAAAAATACAGTTCAATATTTACCTTGATTTCTTCTCAGTTTCCACTTTTGGCCACTTGTTTGTTGGATCTGATAATGACCCTGTGCAGAGTGAGATGCCTCCTGACCTCACTGTGATTTATGAATACATGAGATTGTGAATTTATCAAGGAGAAGATCAAACATTTTACACATTGAAACACATTTAGAGATGTTTTAATACATTCAAAAAGGACATAATACAAGATTTTAAGAAAGAGATCCTTTTTACAACAAAAGAATAAAAAAAAAAAAAGAAAATCTGGTTAAAAAAGAGACAAGGAGCTCAGTGTGTGGGAGTTTATTCTGCTGGTTGGGTTACATTCAGGTTGTCCTGCTATGGGACCAGATACCATCGAAAAGTGGGAACAAAGTCCATTCTTCTAAAGTACAAACAAAAACCAACACACATGAGCACTAACAACACACACTTCCTATGGTTTCTGTAGGTCAACATAAAGAAAACGTCTTTATTTTGTTTCCACGTTTAATGGCAACTGTCAAGGAAGACTTATTTTCTAATAAGATTAAAGCATAAATCTGTGGCAGGACTCTTAAAGTGACAACACTTCAAGCATGCAGCAGAAAAGTCTTTAAAAGTCCCAGAACCTCAAGCTGAGGTCGTAGCTATCTGGCCATGGCAGCAGTGTTTGGACAGATGGTCCTAAAGACCTTCTGGCTTTCGTCTGACTTTTTAAATTACAGTAAAATAATCCAGTTCCATCTACCTAGACATTGGTATTTATTTAAAAAATAATCAAGACCTGAAACAAGAAGTGTTGTTCCCTGAGAAAAGGAATTTGTTCACAATGTGATAAGCTAATGTTTTGCCTTTCGTTTTAGCTTTCTATTCCTTGATTTATCTTTCCAACTTCTTTTACCAAGGTGATTTGTAAACAGGTTCTTGTATTTCTCCTCCTCCTGTTCCTTCTTTTCATCTTTGTACCAGGGTCCCCAGACCCCGCTGTTGTACTGTGGGTTTGAGCGAAGGTCCTTGGCCGGGTAGCGTACCGGTACAGCGGTCTTGTTGTATTGTGCAAGCCGCATTAACATCTTCCTCACTATGTGTGGATAACGTTGAGACAAGTCCACTCTCTCATAGGGGTCAGCAGTGATGTTGAACAGCCAGATGGACTTACCCCGGTCCCAACGGATGCGCTCGTTATGATGGCGACTGGTTAGCCGCTGGTTGGAAAAAGTCTGTGGAGGTACCCAGTCACTGTAGCCTGGAACACCTGTAAGGAGCTTCCAGTGGCCCACCCGGAGGGCAGCCTGGATGGCTGTGTTCCATAAACCATATCCAGCCTTCCAAGAGCCATTCTTGGCTTTGATGTAAATTGGATCAATGTTATGAAGAATGTCCTGGCGAGGCGATGGGAAGCCTTCACTGATAGTCTCCCAAATGTCAAATCCGTCCAGATTTAGATCTTCATCTAAGGTGCCCTCACCCAGGGACACCAGTGTAGGGAACCAGTCAGTAATGTGGACCAAAGATCGACATTTTGTCCCTTTATTTACCAACAGGGGACTATGAACAAAGCCAACTGCCCTAATACCCCCTTCCCAATATGTGGCCTTGCTTCCCCTCAAGGGCCAGTTGCTTCCACCAGCAAACGGCTGGCCCCCATTGTCTGAGGAGTACACTATAACTGTGTTATCATAGTAACCATAGCGTTTTAATGCTAATGTGAGGTTGTGAATGGCTTCATCCAGGCAGGAAACCATGGCAGCATATTTACGACGGTGAAGGTTTGGGATGCCCTTGTAGCGCTCAAGGTAGCGGGAGGGAACTTGCAGTGGAGAATGAACGGCTTGGTAAGCTAAATACAGAAACAAGGGCTGTCTACGAGGGTTGTGATTGGCCAAGATATTGATGGCCTTTCGAGTAAACATCACAGTAGAGTACAAACCATGGTCCTGCTCCCAGGCTGCTTCTTCTCCTTCATACAGGTCGTAGCCACACATACCAGGCCCTTCACATTTGTAGTGACTGTAATAGTCCCCACTCCCTAAAAGAGAGCCAAAGAATGTGTCAAAACCCCGCTGGGTAGGAAGGCAGCCACGTTTGTAGAAACCCAGGTGCCACTTCCCCACCATGTGGGTGGCATAACCAGCTTCTTTGAGCTTCTGTGGTAGAGTGACATTGTCCAGGGGAAGGCAGTTGGGCTGGGAAGCTCGAATGATGGAGTGCTGGAGGCCAGTATGTATTTGGTACCTATGGGGGGGGGGGGAAAAGTGTTAAAAACAGGAATGAAAAAATTCTGTCAATTGTTATGAATTTAACAGAACAGAAAGATGTGTTTGTTATTACTATCCATCATCCACCAAGACATCTTCTCCTTTCATCATGTCCCTTCAGGGTGTCCACAGCCAATCACCTGTCTCCATCTAACCCTGTCCTCTCCACCAATCAGCTCCATGTCCTCTTTCACTGCATCCATTAATGTCCTTAATGCATTAAAGGTGTGGTTGGCTGAGTGAGGTGAGTTTTCATGGCTCGCTGCCGAAATCAACACCCTCTGAGCATCAACAGTCAGACGCAGCTACACTCATTCATCTGATGGTCTGCCTGACCATCAGAACGCTGAACAAATGACCTGTAAAGTCATTCAAGTCCTCCAGATGAGCAGCTGCTGGGTTCAGACCTCTAGGACCTGATATAGCTGATAAATAAATGAATCTAATATTAGTAATAATAATCTCACAACACACAAAGTTCTGAAATTAATATTATTATTATTTTTGCTTTGTATGAACTATTTGATGGATGTGGAAGTTTGGATTATTTCATCAAGTAAGAGCTCTGGTTAGATGGCTCATTAAAACATGTAAAGTTTTTGAACCCTGCCTCTTAAAAGAATCGGAATTGAGAATCGATAGGAACCGGAATCAAAACGAGGAATCGGAATCAGAACCGGAATCGTTCAAATTCAAACGATGCCCAACCCTACGTAGGAGACTTCAGCGCTGCAGAAGCGCCATGTTGTGTTAGCGTCACGTCTTTGGCAAGTCTTCTCATCTCACAGGACATGTTCCTAAAAGCGGAGCACCCTTAAACACAACTTGAAAAATCGCAAAACGGGTCGATAAAAAGTTCAATAAAAAAAGTTCCCTGTCTTTTTTCATTTCATCCAACCGGGTAACGTGACACTAGAGTCATTACTTACTCCTAACCAATCAGAGGCACAGACCCAGGCTTCTCCGTCACTAAGCCCCTCCCCTCTCAGACCAAAACAGAGCAGGTAACTTACAGAGGAGCTCACAGTGGAGGAAACTGTTCTGAAAAAGGTTTCAGTTCAACCGCAAATGTCCGACAAAAACCAAACAACGGTCGTTTGCAAAATCAGCAGAGAAAAGATAAAAACCAAGTCTGGTAACACAACCAGCTGGTTTATCATCTGAGCTGCTCAAAGCGGCAGGACGAGCTGCGTCTCTGCTCCACGTCAAGCCTGATCTATAAATAAAATCAGTAAAAATCAAAAACGTCTCCGACAGCACGTCTGCATGTGAGCGCAAACGTGCTGTCGGAGACGTTTTTGATTTTTACTTCTCCGTCAGTGTTGTGAAACAATTCTCCACCAGGACAGCAGAGGGCGCATAACTTTTCTGCAGTAATGCCTCGGTTGACCAAAGTTTGTTTACTTCAGCTCAGTAATGGCCGACAGAGAGCGAATTCTGATTGAGTTTGAACAGATTGATCTGGAGGAACAAACAATGTTGTTAAAAAGAATGAAACAGAAGTGAGGAGACTACAACAGGAGTCTGCTGAATGTCCGTCCGTCCGCTCAGCGAGGACGAGGCAGACGACGAGCGAAAATGTAGCTCTTGTTTAACCCTTTAGGGACACTGATGGATTGTATAAATGTTCGTACTTCGTCTGCCAGACGTTTCTCAAGCTGATCCATATCTGCTTCCCTGAGATTCTACTATTACTACTCTGTTGATAGCGGCATGAAGCCGGAAATGATCACCGGGTGTTGAGCCGACCAATCACAGGCATGCATTGTCCGTCGCTTTCGACGCATAGTTAGAATTTTGGGCATGTCTCCGTCAGCCTCTGCGAGCATGTCATAGAGAGCTTGCGTCGACGCATAATGGCGTTGCGTGTCTCCGTAACGACGCAGACGGAGAAGTATAAATCAGGCTTCAGGAAGAAGAGAAATCCTCCGTCTGACCAAACTGGGATTACTGGCTTCTGACAAACGCGACAACCCCGAAATGACTCGAAGGACTTGAAGCCTGGACCAGGACGCACCGACATGTAAGATTTGTTTAATTTGTTTTGTTTTTTTGGAGGACTATAAAAAGTTGATCCCCTGAGCGACCCAACTGCTTCTCCTGGCTCAAATACAGGATCATTAATCACTCAAAGTCGATCAATCATGTCCCAAAATAATAAACCAACTCCAGGCGTCAGACGGGAGGGAGGGGGTCCTGCGCCTCACGCTGACCGCTGCATTTCATGAGCCGTCAACACTTTTCCTGCGTCTAAACTTATCAAACCTTATTTTTTTAGTCAGAAAAAATTCAAAATGATTGTTTTTTATAATTCTGACACAAGTTTTCCCCTCTCTCTGCTGTCGACTCATCCTGATCAATGAACCTCATCATTCAGGACGACCAGACCTCAGTTTGATTAAAATGTTTGAATAAAAGATTAAAATGAATTCCATTTGTATGTTCTTTATTTTATGTGTTGTTTAATAAAATTAATTAATTAATTAAGGAATAACATAAAACGACCAGGGCTGCACTTGTAATATATTTTCTACCTGTTTTAATATTTTCAATAATATTGATTATCGATCAATATGAATTTTTTTTATTGATAGGCTTTAGTTAGGAAATACAGTGAGAGCATCATGTTCTTTTGTGGTCCACCAGGTCTCTGGACTCAGTCCCTGGTCCATCTCTGACCCACCCAGCATCTGCTGAGTCATCAGAATGTTTCTGCAGATGACAGACTCTCCAAGGCTACAGAGAGTCTGAGGTGTTCAGAGTAAAAAGGAGTGGTGAGAGTTCAGTTCCCTGTGGTGCTCCTGTGCTCACCTGGTCAGACACCCAACCCAACCCTTCAGTCTCACAACCTGAGGTCTGTTGATCAGGTAGTCCTTAATCCAGGTGGTTGTAGAGGATCCACCTGTGTGTGTGTGAGGAGAATGTGTATGAGAGGAACTGAATGCATTATGGGTAATGCGCCCCTCATAAGAGGGAGGGACTTAAAACTTTTACAGGATCCTGGCACACTCGTGCTGCTTCAGCGTCAAGGTTCCATTCCTAGGTTTGGTTTACGTTTAGGTTGAAGGTCAAGTTTCAGCAACTCTACTGTTCAAAAAGCGATGGTCTTGTTTGTGTCTAATTCACGTTTCCTGGTAATTAGCTCTCACGTCCTCCTCTAGACCAGGTTTAGAAGGACACCAGATTGTTTCAGTGACACGTGTTGCTTCACTAAAACCAGATGCCAACAGGAATCTTTGCTTCTAAATGTTTTGGAAATCAAGTTAGGAAACTAATGTTTACAGCTCGGCCAAACAGAGCACCATAGAATCAGATGAGGTTCCCAGGAGTTTTAAATGTCTAACCTTACATATCAGAGCTCTGAATCTGATACCCCTATTCATTCACGTCTTTGAGGTCAGGCCACTGACTTCATAAATAGACCCCACTGGCTCTGGTGAGGGTCTTGGTTTCATGGCAGTAGGAGGCATTTCTCATCACTCGGTGGTCTGGTCTGTGGTGGCTCTGAGACTCTATAGACACTAGCAGCGTGGGGCATAGAGAAGGCTCTGTTACTTCATAATTAGGCACTGAAATGTGAAAACAGCAAACAATCAACGGGATGGAAAAAGATTGAAGAGTTACAGGCAGGGGGATTTTTTAAATCAAAAAGTTATAAAGATGCCTGATTACTTCAGCCATGCCACAGCACATAAAACATGATTAAATATATTAAAGGAAGGACTTGTGAAATCTTGTTCTCTATCATTTTACCACAAGTTAAGTGCATGATGAAAGTAGCCATTATTCAACCATAGATAAAGTAAAACACTCCAGTAGAGTCAGTGTGTGTGTGAACAGATCTGATTTAGAGAAGAATCACTTTTCATTTCTGGTGTAGGACTCAACAGTAGAGCCTCGTAAAAGATCAACAAACCCAGGGATGCTAATAACAACAGCTATTATATGCTAACTACTAAGAATAAGGTAAACATGTATGTGCAAATCTAAAGACATGTATGTGTATGTGTCCCTTACAGATTTACTTCAAGCTGCACTGAGGAATCATCAAACAAGCTAGGTATCGCTAGCTGTTTTACACAAGCACATCTCACCCCTCCCATCGGGTATAATGCTTATGCCGCGCCTCCCCCGGACATGGGACCGCTCATTGCCACAGTAACAATGCGTACACACACACACACACACACACACACACACACACACACACACAGAAACGATTTACAGATGAGCAACAAATATCCAGGCCTGATGCTCGCCTCATAGAAAATATTATGTTCACCCTGTATTTAAATAATGAGATGAAACGACTGAAAACATGAACAGTTCACCTGTTTTGGACTGAAACTAATTCTGGTCCTGGTCCTTGTGGACCTGAATCACCTTGAGTGAAATCAAACTCCTTGATCCTCCACTGTCAGTCCCATCAGTTATTGAGGGTTATGACAAAACTTCAGACTCTCAGCTGCCGTGATATTTTTTCCTGAGAGATAATCAAGCTGCTGGCTCTCCACCGAGTGCTCAGGTCAGGTGTGTGAATTGTAATTCATCAAAATGTCCAGAGCCCTTCACATTTGTCCATCAAAGTCAAAAAGAAAAAAAAGCTAAATGACAGAAAATATTGTTGAAAATGACTGGTCTGTGGTTTTAGTTCTGTAGAAGTCAGGTTTTCTGTCACCATGTTGGGGTGTGTGTGTGTGTGTGTGTGTGTGTGTGTGTTTGATTATCATCCCGGATGACTTGGACTGGGTACAGGAAGTGACCGGAGTCAGTTCAGGCTAAAGCTGAAGCGGTTCAGATGAACAGATATGTCGTTGAGTGATGTCTAATTTTCTTCCTGATCATTTTTAGTTTAATAATAGCGCTGACAGGATGGATTGTATTTTAATATTTATTTTGTTTTATGAACCAAAGAGGGACAGACATAGCAAACTAACTAAAGCTAAAATTGTTCATGTGTTTGGTATTTGTGAATGCTTAGCACTGGTCCCTGTACAAATAAATAAATAAATAGAATTGAGCCTTCTGCTTCGTGATTGGCTAGTTCCTTCATCCTATCAGCTGCACTGAGGTTTATTTGTGTGTCTAAAAGTCAGAAACTGATGAAAATAAAAACAGCATCTGAAGCTGCTTCAAAACTTCTCTATCAGAGGTTCCCAACCACCAGTCTCTGGACCGGTACCGCTCCATGTGTTGTTTGGTACCGGGCCATCAGAACAGCAGAATATTAAAAAATTAACTGATATATTGATTGCTCCTGAAAGATCTGTCCGGACACTGGCACGTCGCAGTATGAGCCCACAGCACTGTGACCACCTGCTGACAAGCTGCAACGTGAGCTGAGCTGCTCTCCTCATCACCTCCTGCTGCGCTGCAGCCAAAGGAGCTCTCATCAGGGCGCATGTGCAGAGAGTGAGTCGCTGCGAGGTTCGGTGTGCAGCACCAAGTCAGCAGAGAGGATGCACTGGCCTCCTGGGTGGCAGAATGGAGCAACCTTAAACAGGTTTATTTGGGTCATTCTGAAGGGGAGGCACCTGGCTGCAGCAAAATGGCACATGGAGCTCCACCAATGGGGTCGCTGCCTGGTTACGATAAGCCCACCCCCTCACTTCCGGCTCAAAGCTGTCCCCACACAGACCGGACAAAATGGCGTTACTTAACTGTTTTCTTCAAGACCTGCACCACGGTGCACTGAAAAAAAGACCATGTAGGATCAACTTCATTCTATAGTGGACGTTGGTCGCACACAGATATTTAGCTTTGGCAGCAACGTAAAGAATTGAGTCAAATGAACACAAATGATTCACGTTAAACCAACCTGTGAATTGATGAAGTTTGATTGAAACATGTTGAGGTGAAGTCATTTGTAGCGTGATCAGTTACGCCATGCCTCTGACATTTTGACCCCTTGACCATCACACACACAACAATCCTCTTTTTGCTAATAACTTGGATTATAACGACTCTTCATCATTCCTTAACCTCTGATAACCCGACTCAACATTCCTCCAGGTGTCCAGGTCTGTTTTTCCGGAAGACTCCACGGGACTCTTTTAGTAATAATAACCTTAAAGACTCTCTGGCGTCTCTTTCTTATGACACTGGTTAATCTACTGTCACATGAGTGTTCTTACTGTGATTATTTGCACATTCATCTACAGTCTTATAAGTGTGTTGATCCTGCTTCAGTGTTATTTTTATATAAACCTCAAATCATACGGTTTACATATTTCTACTTTTGCTAAGGTTAAATTAATGTTTACTACTTGAAGTAAGTTCATTACACAAATCATTTATAGGGCTGGGTATCGTTAAATATTTTTCAATACTACTACTTTAACGATACCTGGTTTTCGATACCGGTACCTTAACTATACTTTTTTCGATACCCATATGTATAAGAGAAAATAACAAGTACTTAAAAAAAAACAGTTTTATGGCATGTTTGTTTATTTATCTCTTACCTAGTAAATGTTCTGTTAACTAAGGCTGTCAGTGTCTGAGTTCCGTGACTTGGTAAAAAACCCCTGATCCCATTGGTCACCCTTTAGAAGACTCATCTTGATTGGCTCCCCCAGGATAACGTCTCTTTTAGCTTCATCTCGACTTCCTGAGATGTTCAGTTCTCAGTCAGCCATTCTGAGACAATCAGCTTCACTGCACTCGCTACCAGTGAAGCTATTCAAGGGAGTCGGCCTCGCCTCGTGGGTGAAACCCCACTTCACGGCCGATATCCGTTTCTCCCCCGAGAGTAAGACACGCCCGTCTTCCTCTCCTCGTCAGAATGGGGATGATTGTTCCAGCTTCGCCGAGCCAGAGATGGGTCTGCTACCGTCGTATCTAGGACGAATCCTTCAGCCCGAGGCGGCCTCGACCCCCGAAGGCTTCCCGACCGACCGAGAGGGGTTCTCCACCTTCACGCCAGTCCTCCCTCCACCAGGTTCGATCCACGAAACGACGCATAGTAAGATTTCCACCGTCTGGTAAACTGAGGGTTACCTGATAAGTTAACAACCCAAAGTAACTCATCCAAACCAAAGTAACTCCTCCAAATTGCCCTTCGTAACTAAATTACCCTAAAGTAAAGCCCTAGTCTTAAACATCATAGACTCAGACTATTAAACTCACCATTAAAACCAACTTTGAACACTTTACATCCTGGTTACTCATTCTGAAACGTGCTACCTCCTGATCTATCTGTATGAAATGTCCGTTAGTCCTTTTTAGAGAATAAATGCTGCTAAAGTCTTTTATTCCAGTCTCAGTCTGCATCTGTCAATAAGGGTATAATTACTCACTGTAATGCTCCAAGAACCTAGTTTCCTGCAGTTTATTAATAGTCATAACTAGAGGTACAGGACCGCAGAGACGCTCCGTTTAAAACCTCACATGAACTAAAATCATTTTTCAGAGGGTGTAACAATAAACTGAATCGTTTATCTTACACGTTTGATCTCTTAGGCCATTTTGACCCAACACAATTTTTTCACTTTATTCCAACATGATTCAATAACTTTCACTCCACTTGATTTGGTCTCTTAAATACTAAATGTTATCTTCACATCAGATGATGGTATTATATTCTAGTGTCAGATATTGTATTTCCCAAATTGAGGTCTTTTAACAGATAGCTGATGTTTCCCATCGATAACTAGGGATGCACCGATACCGGTATCGGTTAAAGTTACCCGATACCAGGAACCGATACCAGTGGCTTCACCGTCTGTGACTTGTGATTTCTGTTGTAGTTTCCTATATTGAACACTAGGGGGGGCTATTGAGCTAAAGAGGAACAGTGTGGGTTGAGAGCTGGAGATGGTGCCAAATAGTTCATTTTATTTGGTTAAAATGTGGAAAAATGCAATAATTTCACTGTGAAATCACAGAAAATGGTTATTTTTCACCTTATATTTTAGTTTTGTGATCATTTTAATTAATATATTTTATTTTTTTTATCTAACTCAGTTATTTGTTGTAAAAAGCAGAGAAGAAAAAATGAAACCTGTATTCCAATTCGTTGCATTTTTGTGTGTGGTAGAAGTATCGGTACTCGGTATCGGCGAGTACTCGGATTTAAGTATCGGTATCGGATCGGTTTTGAAAAAAGTGGTATCGGAACATCCCCACTGATAACCCTTCACAGGTTCATTATGACTGATAAGTGATTAGAGGACGTAATCTGAAGCCACAGTACAGAGGTCTGGTATTTTTACATCGTTGATTTAAATTCATCTCAACCCAAGTAGATTACATGCAGGAACATGCTAGAAGCAGCGGCTAACGTCCAGGTCTTATCTCATGTGGTTTTAGAATGAGGCTGTAATCACACCATCACCCTGTTTATTTACACAAGCACTGAGCCACAAGGCCAACAAATCACACACATCATTAACGTCAAATCAATGTTCGCTGGCAGCGACTCAAACCCCACAAGACAACTTAGTGCATCAGCCACTAGTCCAGGTCCTGAGGTTCCTAGCAGACTAGAGGACTTCTGTTCCACGTCACCTCACATATGGTTCCAATGAGGTGCCTCATTTCTCTGCTCTGCATTTAATCAGAGTCAGCCCTGGACTCTAACCCTCAGCTCTTCCTCTGCGCTGCTTGTGATTCACGCTCCCTGCTGCTATCACTCTGTTTACGGCCTCTGTGTTTTTCTGCTCTTCTCTTTGTTGCATTGAACGCATTTCCTCTGATTAAGACTTTACTTCATGGAATTTCTCTAAAAATCTTGGTTAATGCTCAGGTTAATGTCCTGCTTCTCATCTGGTGTTCTGGAGGGTTTGGTGACTGGATAATGAGAGGAGCAGAGACAGCCTCTTTCATTATATTTTTGAAGATTTTTTTGTCTGACTTCTGAAACGTTCCTTGAGTTTAACTCGCCATATCTCAGGAATGGTTAAAGATATCAACAAGCTGAACCATTCGGGAATAGTTTAATGTCTTGTGAGTCGTTTAAAAGTTGAATGAAGTTTATAGGTTGAAGTATGCTGAAGTAGTTAAACTTTGAAAAAGGGTAGAATTATTTGAAAAATTTGAAGAATTTGAAGGATTTCAATGTATTCCAGTGGGCTGAAAATTTTGACAAAAAGCTGAATATCTTAAAAAATATTAAAGATATCAAGAAGAAAATCATACCCGGAATGTCCTTAATGAGCTGAACGATATGAAGTATGAACGGTTAAAATCGGTTGAAATTTGTGGAAGGAGTTAACTGCCAAAAAAGGGGCGGAAAAAAAAGAAGAAAAATAAAAAGATTAAAGAGAAACAGCAAAACAATAGTTGGAATGCTTACTCAGCATTCCAACTAATTAGCCCATCTGCTCTCACTTAGTAAAAACTCTCTCTGCATAAATACTCCCTGGTTTCTTCTCTCATTAGTCAGATCCTACTGGTTGTGTCTCTAGTGATCACGGTTTGGTTTAGTTCCCTCTGTACTCCCATTATAGGGTCATGTTAACTGCATGTTTTCCATACTTGACCAATTTTTCAAACTGTGATAGAAAAATCTGAAGGCCATCTGTCTTTTTGACAGGTTGAAATTCACACCCCTGACCACCTGGTGGTGAGTAAGAAGATTAAATCACTTGAAAAAATGTCACGGCAGCTGAGTGTCCGATGTGTTTTTAAAAGGCTAAAAAAACGATAAAAGAATCAAAGATGGACTGATGAGGTGGATGAAGGACAAAAGTAATCAGAATTCGTCTGTCTGAGGCAAAGGTACAAAACCTCAAGACCAGATGGTCCGCACCATTCCACTGGAGATGTCTGATTACACACAAGCAGGTGCACGACCTGAGTCCACGTGCAGCAGGAGGAGGTTGAGGGGCTGCGTTAGGCCACAGCAGCATTTGAACCCAGTAGGACCTCGACACTGGAAGACTGAGAACCTTCACCAGCATTTTGACTGACAGGGTCAAACTAAAAATTCTAGTGCAACCTCTGCTCCTATGCAAGTTTTTGTTCTTATTTCAGTTTGTTGCCTCCATTGTGTACACTGAGTTCCTCTGACACCAGCCACTGATGTGTATCTCTCTATGTAACACGGGTGGATTTGTCTGAACAAGTAAGTCGACATGCTTTTTAGGCCTGAAGTATTCAGTCATCCTAAAAGTGTGTGCAATAAATTACAAAAGTGTTCTCACCGTGTTCAGTCAACATTCCTCAGACGCATCTAACATCCATCAGCGTCTTTACAACAGGAAGGATCAGTACGGGGAGGCGGGCACAACCCAGGTAAGGTCTCTACTCTCATCAGAACAATTTAACGGTGTGGTTTACTCAAAAAACTTTTTTTTTTTTCAGGTTTTCATGGATTAATAGGTCCCCCTGTGTCATGGCTCCTATCTGTTTAGTCACGTTTTAGTCCTGTCCTTGTCATAGTTTAGTTTTCTGTGTTTGGTTCATGTTTTAGTCTTTTTCTCTTTTGTTCTTGTCATGATTCTGTCTAGTTTCATGCCCCTGTGTTTCCTCCTTGCCCTGTGTGTTAATTGGTACCACCGCTTTGATTATTGTTTTCAGGTGTGTCTTGTTTCCTTGATTTGTTCTCCTCCTGTATTTATTAGGGATGTGAATCCCCACCACTGAGGCCGATTCTATTCGTATCTCGATACGCTCCCAGCGATTTGATACATTGACGATACGGCGAAGCCTCTGCCGATACGATTTGATACGATTCATCCTTGCTGGCGATTTGATGCGATTCGATGCGATTCGATACGATTCATCCTTGCTGGCGATTCGATGCGATTCGATGCGATTCACGGTGCGATTTGAAACGATTCAACACATCACAGAAAATTTTCAAGTCCACGTCTGTTTTTTTAAAAATCATCATAATTACTTCTCTCTCTCTCTTTCTCTGTGAAACATTTATTTGATACTTTATTGTTTTGATAAATCAATAAATTCTACTTTAAAAAAATGCACTTTATTATGGTTCAGACAAGAGAACTGTTTTATTCCTAATAAATATTAAATCATCAACAAAAATGTTACATTTGTTGTTAGTCTCAACTGTTACTGAATTTACCTTAGGATTTTACCCAAGGGATCAATAAAGTAAATCTCTATACTTTTTTAACAATTAATTGATATAGCCAATTTAAAAGATTAGGCCTCTTAAAAATAAATGATAAAAGATGTGAACCATTAACAAAGCCCTTTCCTCAGGTCCTCCTTTAATTAATAGTGTTTTCTGTCTGTAATTTGACTAAACCACTTGTTAAACCTCCTCTAATCAACATTTCCAGCACTAACTCTGTGCAGTGTGTAAATAACTCCAACATAGTGTCTCTAATACTGACTAACAGATTCTAGTGGCTAACAGCAGAAACCATTCAGATTCTCTGATGTTGCTCATCTCCTCCTCACCTGTTCTACCAGGTTTTCTAACTGCGCCTGCGCGCCACCTGGCTTCCGTAGTTTTACTGATGGTGCGTTCATCAAAATGAGGGCAAAACAGATAAATTGATCAACCGGTTTAACGCGGAGTCGTTGCTGTTAAATAGCGGGACAGTTCTCCCCACGCCCCTCCGGGGAACGAGTTACAAGGACAGCAGCTGAGCCACGAAACCTCCGTTAAACGTCACATGAACGAGCGCTGACTCGGTGGTGGACACACACACGCGCGCGCGCACACACACACAGCGTTTGCAGCACCTGCAGCTCGCCCCACAACCCGCGTGGAGCTGCTCAGTATAAAAGTAGCTCGTGAGAGGAAAAAGGCTGGACACCCTGAACTAATCGATGTAACCATTGTTTTCACCGATGGGAGACAAGAGAGAGAGATACGTTGCGCATTTAGCAGTCAGCTGAGCCGATGCACGCTGAAGCTACCGGTGCAGTCGGATTTTACACGTCATGATCAGACCACCGGTTCAAATCGGTGAATCTCCACATCCCTAGTATTTAGAGCTCCCCAGTCTTGTCTTTCCTTGTTGGTTCATCTGTTCTGTTTGGTCTAGTCTAGTCTGGTCTGGTCTAGTCTAGTCTAGTCTGGTCTGGTCTGGTCTAGTCTAGTCTAGTCTAGTCTAGTCTAGTCTAGTCTGGTCTAGTCTAGTCTAGTCTAGTCTAGTCTAGTCTAGTCTAGTCTAGTCTGGTCTAGTCTAGTCTAGTCTAGTCTAGTCTAGTCTAGTCTAGTCTGGTCTGGTCTGGTCTGGTCTGGTCTGGTCTGGTCTGGTCTGGTCTAGTCTAGTCTAGTCTAGTCTAGTCTAGTCTAGTCTAGTCTGGTCTGGTCTGGTCTAGTCTGCTCAGTCCTGCTCGTAGTCCCTAGTCTGTTTCATGTTTTGTAGTTATTTCCAGTCAAGTCATAGTCTTTAGTTTTTCTTACAATAAACTCTTCATTTTGGATTTTACCTCCGTCTCCTGCTCTGCTTCTCTGCACCATCGGGTCCGGGCCGGCTTCCACAGTTCATGCCACCCTGAGCCTGTCACGTAGGCTGAAAATGAAAACTCTCTGTTCCCTGGTTATTTTTATTTAAATTGTTTTTCTTATTATCCTTGATATACAGCTTGGTTCAGAAACCCAGTATGCAAATTCACATTGTGATGTCACAATGTGAATTTGCATACTGCATCTGGCCCATCTTGGCTAGCCCCGCCCCACAGACAGGTCCGGATAATACTCAGGCTAGATGTGGCTTGATAGCCTAGTAAGCTAAACCTGAGTTTTGCTCTGCAGACTTTCCACTTTTCTAGTTTGGCTTGCCAGGCTAGAGCCTTGGTGCCTTGTGTGGTCTGGGAGCCCCATTGGCTAGTAAAATATATATATTATTTTATTTTAATTAACTTTCAAGAATATTCTCAAGGTGCAATAACCCACAAAGTTAAAGAAACAGACCTGATAAATAATGTTTAAATATGGAAACGAAACACAGATGCATGGCTGACCTGTGGTGCAGCAGCTTCAGATACTGCCTTAACTTAATGAGGTCCTGGGTTCAACACCTGGGAATGATTTTATTTTATTTTATGTTTTTATAGGAATGGGGGTTTTTTGCATGGAAGAGAAGAAAATCTGTAGGTGCAGCTATTGGCTATGTTTGTAATATATTTTGGCTACTCTTGGCGATATTAGCAGTCATTTTGAGGTATTGTGGTTAGCCACACAAGCTAATGCTAACATATCAACTCCTACGTGCTACAGAGAGCTTTCAGCTCGGTTCGGCTGAACAGCAGAACGTTTTGAGCTTTTAGGAGAAAACGTAAGTATTATCCTTCTGAAACATTCATTGACAAACGCTGAGGAGGCGGTTCTTTTCATTTGTCCTTTGACCTTAGCTTAGTAAACTAGACCGGCAGTTTATCCACTGGTCAGGCTGCCAGGTTATTTTACCGTCACATTCAGGATCAAACACCTAGAGCCAATCAGAAGCGAGGGCTGTGCATATCATTAATACTAATGAGAATCCTGCTGTTTCAAACACAGGTGTGAAACAGCAAACCTTTGCATCCTATAATAGAAGCATCATAGCTTTTTTCTTTATAAAAATTACACACATAGCATTTATTTACACTAGAGAACACTGCAAAACTATTTTAAAAAAGTTTACCACACCTCTAAAGGAAAGACAGGCAGGTTGAAGGTCATCTTAAGACCTAGTTTTCATGAACATTGATCTCAGCCTGGAGGGTTTTTGCTCTCTTTGGTTTTTACAGCAGGTTCCATAAAACAGTCTATGGATACATGATGCAGACAACATCCAGGTCTACGTCTCCTCTGAACTAAACTCCAGTTTTCCTCCAGCCTCCCTTTTTAGTTCTCGTCTCCCTGAGATAAAATCATGGTTCTCCTCAAATTTCCTAAAACTTAACAGCAACAAAACATCATTTCTCCTCGTAGGGAAACCCTCCACTTTAAACAAATCACCCAGTGTATCCATTAATACTGATAACCCTCCATCCCCCCATGTGAAGAGTCTGGGTGTCATCCTCTACCACTCTGTCCTTCCAGGCCCACATTAACATCACTCGCTCTCTCTACTTCCACCTACGCAACATTAACAGACTCCGCCCACCTCTCGCTCCCACGCTGCAGCCATTCTTTTGAACAGAACAGAATTCAGCATTCTTTATGACACAGGTTTTCCCCTCTCTCCCTCTCTCTGCTGTCCAAACCGACTCAGCCTGATCAATAAACTCAGGTTGAAAGTGAGAACTCTGATTTCCTGATTCAAGTCCAGACTCAAACCTCCCCTGTTCAGGCTGGTTTATTCTCTTTAGAGTCAACCAACCTGTCGCTCTCTCTTCCTGATTGAATTACTAGTTTTGTAATGAGTAGGTCACTGGATTTGAACTGTTTTGCCATGTTTTGTTAGATGACCCTGGGTTTTGAAAGGTGCACACAAACCCTCCCTTTTTATATTTATTATAACCTTTAACTTCCTCACCAGAATGGTTCTGATTCTAGGGAGCTTTTTATTAATTAGTTGGCCAGAACACTTGTCCTGAATTCTGTTCGTTCTTTAAGCAGACTCAGTGTTTGTGTGTCCTTCATTAGAAAATATATGAAAAAAAGACACTTGTGTTCATAAAAACTGTCAAACAGAAACATGCTCTTAAAGTCAGCCAGCTGAGAAAATCCCCACATGAACAGATCATCAGGAACTGCACAAACACAGACGTAACCTGATCTGACTGGATGCCTTAACAAGCACATTGTTTCAGACTCAGGTGGTTGCCATGGCACCAAGACTCAACAGCCTGAAAAAACTGGTTTTAAGGAATCTCTCGTGTTTTGAACTGAGTCTGACGTTTGTCCTGACAAGTCTTTGTGAGTGAGCCAGGAAAACCTAAGTGTTGTGAGTTCTGTGGGAATCCAGTCAACTGAAGTGTTAAGTCCTTCACTTGAACTCAACCACACACACACTCATGAACAATCTTATCATGAAGACAAGCCTGGAAGCAGACTTCCAGACAGATGTAACTCTGAGCGCTACATGGAGGATGCTGAGGCGCCAGCACCTTCCTCATTATACCTTCAGATGGAGGCCAAAAACCTGTGGTGTCTAGGAAACCTCCTCCTGTTAGTTAGCAGTGGAGCCCTGCAGAACTGATCATTAGATAAACTGCTGATGCACTGCAGGCCAACCTTAACCTGTTATGTCCACACTCAAATAAAAGCAATGAAAAATGTAGTTTTGGCACCTGTGTTCATTTGGGCAGTAAAGCTTGGGTTCACTGATCCTTTGTTACTCCTAAAGTGTGAACAACGTGGCATTAGACGTGTTGCAAATCACTGGGTAGGAAGTTATTATCTAATAGGTTTCAATTTGTAAGAATCAACAATGCAGAATCACAAATTAAAAGTGTAACCTGTGGTGTTCCACAGGGTTTAAAATTGGGACCCCAACTAGGGGTCCCAACTAGGGAGTCCCAGACCGTCCTCGCCCCAAATATGAGATCTAAATTTAAAAGATGTCTGGATTACAGCTGTTTTTGTGTCTCTCGTGATGCCATCTTGAAGAAAAAAACATTTATTTTTCATTTAAATGTTTAATTCTTAAAGGAGCAGCAGGTAGGATCAAGAAACCAAACTTCTTTACAAATCCCGCCCCCTGCTCCTTTAATGAAGTGTTTAGTGAAATGTTAAAGGAGTGGTTTTCTGGGTTATTTTATAGTTTTGCATTGTTCTCTAGTGTAATTCAATGCTATCTATGTAATTTTTTATAAAGAAAGAAGCTTTGATGCTTATAATAGAAGCTTTAGAAGTTTCCCATCTGACACCTGAATTTGAAACAGCAGGATTCTCATTAGTATTCATGATATGCACAACACTCGCTTCTGATTGGCTGTAGGTATTAGGCTGTAGGACAAATTAGAAGAACCGCTTCCTCAGCATTTGTCAATGAATGATTCAGAAGGGTATACTCACAATTGAATTTACATTTTCTCCTGAAAAAGGCTCAGCCAGCCTCGATCAAACAGCCGTTCGCTCCCTGCATGCGGACTGCTGTCCACACCGAACTCCGAGTCCGCCTTCTGGATACCGAGGCTCGACACGCGGGCTGACTCTTCCCACGTCCTGCAACTCCTTCGGCCAAAAGTCAGCTGTGTTTTCCACCAACGAGAAGCGAAACTGAAACTCCGACGGTCGCCACTCAGATGCCGGCCGCTGTCTGCTCACCTCAGGCACACACACACACTGCTCAGTACTTTGTGTGTCTTAACCAAAATAACTCAGAATAAGTTCTAATTTCGCCAAGATTAGTCAAAATATATTACAAAGTTAGCCAA
The DNA here is from genome assembly GCA_006937965.1 of Callopanchax toddi. Taxonomy (NCBI): domain Eukaryota; kingdom Metazoa; phylum Chordata; class Actinopteri; order Cyprinodontiformes; family Nothobranchiidae; genus Callopanchax; species Callopanchax toddi. The sequence continues at coordinate 2,125,039 of SSNR01000085.1, forward strand.
TAGCTGCACCTACAGAATTTATTAACTTCCATGCAGAAAATTTTTTTTTTAATTAATTAATAAAGACGGCTCTAGTGTTCGAACTCCAGATTTGCAGACAGTGTTAAAATGCTGCTCCGCCACACACCAGGTATAGCTATGTGCTTTGTTTTTATATATATAAACATTAAGTATCAGTTCTGTTTTGTGAGGCTTGATCAACACAAATAACACAAGCCCGTCTGCGTTCTGCAATGTTGATTTATGAAAAAAAAAAAAAAAGCTAGCAGTTGGGCGCATAGATATTTGAGCGGACCGAAAGGCGTTACCATCTCAGCGAATACACGTTGTGACGTCAAACCGGGCAGAAATGCTCGTTCGCAGTTTTAAGTTTCGGTTTCTAGAAATTCAGTTTTTCTTAATAACCAGGGAACAGAGAGTTTTCATGTTTGGCCGACATGACAGGCTCAGGGGGACCTATTAGAAACTATGAAGACCTAAAAAAATGGATTCTGACAAAACCACCCCTTTAATGACTTTTGTATGGAATTTGAATTTAAATTAGGTTTACAGATGCAAGTGTGCTGATATGATTGATTTATACATCCTTGATTCACGTCTTGGGGAAGTGGCTCATTCCCAGCCTTAGGTTTTTACATTTTTGGGGGGGAAAGTGGGGGTGCAGTGGACTGGACGGTACCCAGGGGACAACGTGGGGTTGAGTGTCATATACACTGGATACAGTACTTTCACGTGGTCTGCCAAAACCGGGGATTGAACCAGTGACAATCCAATCAGTGGACAGCCACCCTGACCCGCTGATCCACCTGACCAGCTGATCCACCTGACCAGCTGATCCACCTGACCCACCTGACCAGCTGATCCACCTGACCAGCTGATCCACCTGACCAGCTGATCCACCTGACCAGCTGACCAGCTGATCCACCTGACCAGCTGATCCACCTGACCCACCTGACCAGCTGATCCACCTGACCAGCTGATCCACCTGACCCACCTGACCAGCTGATCCACCTGACCCACCTGACCAGCTGATCCACCTGACCAGCTGATCCACCTGACCCGCTGACCCACCTGACCCGCTGATCCACCTGACCAGCTGATCCACCTGACCCACCTGACCAGCTGATCCACCTGACCAGCTGATCCACCTGACCAGCTGATCCACCTGACCAGCTGATCCACCTGACCCACCTGACCAGCTGATCCACCTGACCAGCTGATCCACCTGACCCACCTGACCACCTGACCCACCTGACCAGCTGATCCACCTGACCAGCTGATCCACCTGACCCACCTGACCACCTGACCCACCTGACCAGCTGATCCACAGCCTTTGATCTCAGACTTTGAGTTTTTGATGGACCAACAACTGTAAAATGTGAATATTTTGAAACAATAAAAGTTAAAAGTACTAAACGTTGTGAACAGAAAGGCTGAATAACCTGATGTTTAGTTTGCAGAAGGTAGAAAAAGGAGACCTGCTGAAGGTTAAGTTCAGTGGATTAGTGAATCCTGATTGAACCTATAGGTTTGTCTTCTCTTCACACACTAACACCGACTCTGAGCTGACCTCTAACCCTCTAAAGACCAGGATGCAGTGAGGTCTGTGTGTCATGGTGTTGAAGAGCTCAGGTGTTTTACCTGCCGGTCATCAGCTGGCTCCTGGACGGGCTGCACAGCGGCTGGACGTAGTAGTTCTCCAGCTTGACTCCCTGCGCCGCCAGCCGGTCCAGGGTCGGGGTTTTGATCTCGGATCCGTGGTACCCGACGTCCCGGAAGCCCTGGTCGTCCACCAGGATGAAGACCATGTGCGGCTGAGAGCTCTGCTTCTCGAACTCATCCCCTCGGTTCCGGAGCCTGTCCTCGGTTCTCCAGGTCTCCCACGACATGTGAACGCTCCACGTCCGAGAAACGATGAAGCTGAGGAACAAGCTCACCGGCGCCCACAGCAGGAACATGTTTCACCGCTCCGAGCCGCAGCAGAACCACAGCACGGTCAGGGGGTCCTGGTGGGACCCAAACACATCCCCAGGACCAGGCAGCGCGCTCTGAGTGCACAGAACAACCCAAACCCAGGCTCCGCGTCCGGTCGGTCCCTCCACCGCCCCACGGGACCCGGGTCCGGGTCAGAGGAGCAGCTGGGGCTCCGGTGGAGGTCCGAGCGGTGAGACAGCTGGAGGCGGGCAGCAGATGTTCTCCATCCGGTCACAGAGAACCGGACTGGACCCAAAGCCGGAGGAGGAGGAGGGAGGTCTCCTCAGAGCGCAGGGTGATGCGTTCAGGGACTGCTCGGAATCCTACATTTATTTATTAATGCATTTATTTTTACTTCTCCTCACACTTTTTTCTCTCATGTGTATTTTATGAGGTGGCTGTTTCTATGACTGGCCTAAGCTGTGATTGGTCAGCTACAAAATCAGTGTAGTATATAAATACTATATATAGTACACTGGTTTACTACTTCGCTTCCTCTACTTACCCAGTTGTGAGTCATGTGGACACCATCCCAGGTAGGGAGTCCCAGACTGTCCTCTCCCCAGCCACCGCCACCAGCTCCTCTAGTGGGACTGCAGGACTCCTCACAGAGAGCTCCTCACAGAGACCTCCTCACATAGAGCTCCTCACAGAGAGCTCCTCACAGAGACCTCCTCACAGAGAGCTCCTCACATAGAGCTCCTCACAGAGACCTCCTCACATAGAGCTCCTCACAGAGACCTCCTCACAGAGACCTCCTCACAGAGAGCTCCTCACAGAGAGCTCCTCACAGGGAGCTCCTCACATAGAGCACCTCACAGAGAGCTCATCACCTAGAGCTCCTCACAGGGAGCTCCTCACATAGAGCTCTTCACAGGGAGCTCCTCACATAGAGCTCCTCACAGGGAGCTCCTCACATAGAGCTCCTCACAGAGAGCTCCTCACATAGAGCTCCTCACAGGGAGCTCCTCACATAGAGCTCTTCACAGGGAGCTCCTCACATAGAGCTCCTCACAGGGAGCTCCTCACATAGAGCTCCTCACAGAGAGCTCCTCACATAGAGCTCCTCACAGGGAGCTCCTCACATAGAGCTCTTCACAGGGAGCTCCTCACATAGAGCTCCTCACAGGGAGCTCCTCACATAGAGCTCCTCACAGAGAGCTCCTCACATAGAGCTCCTCACAGGGAGCTCCTCACATAGAGCTCTTCACAGGGAGCTCCTCACATAGAGCTCCTCACAGGGAGCTCCTCACATAGAGCTCCTCACAGAGAGCTCCTCACATAGAGCTCCTCACAGGGAGCTCCTCACATAGAGCTCTTCACAGGGAGCTCCTCACATAGAGCTCCTCACAGGGAGCTCCTCACATAGAGCTCCTCACAGAGAGCTCCTCACATAGAGCTCCTCACAGGGAGCTCCTCACATAGAGCTCCTCACAGAGAGCTCCTCACATAGAGCTCCTCACAGGGAGCTCCTCACATAGAGCTCCTCACAGAGAGCTCCTCACATAGAGCTCCTCACATAGAGCTCCTCACAGAGAGCTCCTCACAGGGAGCTCCTCACATAGAGCTCCTCACATAGAGCTCCTCACAGAGAGCTCCTCACAGAGAGCTCCTCACATGGAGCTCCTCACAGGGAGCTCCTCACATAGAGCTCCTCACAGAGACCTCCTCACATAGAGCTCCTCACATAGAGCTCCTCACAGAGACCTCCTCACATAGAGCTCCTCACATAGAGCTCCTCACAGAGAGCTCCTCACATAGAGCTCCTCACAGAGAGCTCCTCACAGAGACCTCCTCACAGAGAGCTCCTCACATAGAGCTCCTCACAGAGACCTCCTCACATAGAGCTCCTCACATAGAGCTCCTCACAGAGACCTCCTCACATAGAGCTCCTCACATAGAGCTCCTCACATAGACCTCCTCACATAGAGCTCCTCACATAGAGCTCCTCACATAGACCTCCTCACATAGAGCTCCTCACATAGACCTCCTCACATAGAGCTCCTCACATAGAGCTCCTCACAGAGAGCTCCTCCAGGGGTGTAGCAAGCTTTTCAAAAGTGTGGGGGATGCGGTCCGTAGATGTCATCGACTGTTAATTGAAACACTTAACCCTGTCATGCACGCATTATGAAAAAATGTCTATATTTCTTTAAATATTGATTTTATTACTTTACATGAGCCTAAACTGAAAAACATTTTGAAATTTTTAAAATATGGTTTTATATAGAAAGTATTTTACTGTCCATGTATGTGGACAGTGCGCAACAAAGGAGTGAATTTATCAAAACATCTGATTTTGCAACTAGATTTTTTATTTTAAAGTTCAAATATTAATTTAACTACTTTTATTTACAAAAAACAAACATTTGGAAAACATATAAACATAAATAATGACCTAACTACATTACAAAAATATATGGATACCAATGAATGATGTGCATGTTGTGCAAAAAGTAATACTGTATATTAAGCCATTAGGTGGTGACTAAGGTGGGTTACAGGTGTGTTATGGGATTGAGCATCACTGGTCAAGAAGTGCACCCATCAGGAATGTCATGAGGTGCTGCTTTGAGAGGTGACCTATAGGAAGACCAGATTTATGTCACATGTCAGGTCACACATGAAATTTAATTTCTAAAAACAGAATGGTTCAACACACTCTCCTATACATCATCATATTTTTAAACCTGATTTTTCATTCTTCAGTAGAAATTTTAGTGAACTCAGCACATGGCCATTATGGTCAGCCATGTTGAATTGATGATGTTATCAGGCAGTCAATATTGCAAATACAAGATGATCCATATTGTTAATATATTACAAAGGACTAACACTGCCCTGAAGTGGATTGAAGTTTATCAACATGATAAACAGAAAACTGAGTTAAAGTTACTGTCTCCACTATGTGGCTGCTGTGCATTAAAGGGTTAATGGATGCTTGTCTTTGTTTTCATTTGAACAATATCATCAGATGGTTTGTTACATTTAGTTTCATGAGAATTGCATGTGAATGTAACATTAAACACAGTGGTGAATGGTGGTGGTGCAATTTACTAAAATGCAACCTATGATAAAGTCTGAATTATGAATTACTAACAACACATTTCTGAATGACCTAAGGCCATTACACATTTTCCAAAAATGAAACCTAAATATAGTGTTATTGTATCCAGTTTGAACCATACAGCTCAACTTATGACCTACAAAAATCATCACTAGTTAAATGAAGTATTTAGCTGTAAAAAAGATTTCAACTTGCTTTAAGTGACTGTACTACTTAACAAACTGTAACTATAAATTGTAATAACTTAAACTTGTATTTCTTTTATTGCTTACCTGTGAACCTGCAAGAACCCTCAGAAATTTCTTACTGAAACTGATGCCAACTTCAATCATTTTGACTCAGTTTAAAAACTAATTCTAAATATAAATATTTATTTATTTAAATAGGATTTTAGCTTTTACAGTAATTTCTCTTACACTTTTCTGCATATTTGTTCCACTGAGTGAGAAACAGGAAAATAAAAGCTCAATTGTGAGGATCTGTCTGAGAGACAGGTTTTTTTTTGTTTTTTTTAGGTAACCTCTGCTGACATTTTCAGGGAAATTAAGAATCAAATAAGCTATTTCTGGGTAAATACCCGCTGTATTTTCATCTCAAGCCGAAAGACAATGACAAGAGAGGCGGGATTTATAGCGGTAAGCTGATCGATTGATTGACAGCCAGCCGGCCGGTGTTCAGAGCAGGAGAGAGGGAGGGGGGAGGAGCGAAGGTGATCGGCAGCAGGCTGGTGTCAGGTTTCAAGGAGCAACAGGAGAGGGAGGGCAGGAGGGAGAGAGGACAAACAGCGATCGCTGTGAGGAGAAATCAGACAGGAGGAGGTTTGGGGCAAAACAGCTGGAAAAGTGTGGGTGTTAAAACACCCACATCCCCCACGGGTGCGACGCCCATGAGCTCCTCACAGAGACCTCCTCACATAGAGCTCCTCACATAGAGCTCCTCACAGAGAGCTCCTCACATAGAGCTCCTCACAGGGAGCTCCTCACAGAGAGCTCCTCGCATAGAGCTCCTCGCATAGAGCTCCTCACAGAGAGCTCCTCGCATAGAGCTCCTCACAGAGACCTCCTCGCATAGAGCTCCTCGCAGAGAACTCCTCGCATAGAGCTCCTCGCAGAGAGCTCCTCGCAGAGAGCTCCTCGCATAGAGCTCCTCGCATAGAGCTCCTCGCATAGAGCTCCTCACATAGAGCTCCTCACATAGAGCTCCTCGCATAGAGCTCCTCGCATAGAGCTCCTCGCATAGAGCTCCTCACATAGAGCTCCTCACAGGGAGCTCCTCACAGAGAGCTCCTCGCATAGAGCTCCTCGCATGGAGCTCCTCACAGAGACCTCCTCACATAGAGCTCCTCACATAGAGCTCCTCGCATAGAGCTCCTCACATAGAGCTCCTCACATAGAGCTCCTCACATAGAGCTCCTCACAGAGAGCTCCTCGCATAGAGCTCCTCGCATAGAGCTCCTCACATAGAGCTCCTCACAGAGAGCTCCTCACATAGAGCTCCTCACAGGGAGCTCCTCACAGAGAGCTCCTCGCATAGAGCTCCTCGCATAGAGCTCCTCACAGAGACCTCCTCACATAGAGCTCCTCACATTGAGCTCCTCGCATAGAGCTCCTCACATAGAGCTCCTCACATAGAGCTCCTCGCATAGAGCTCCTCGCATAGAGCTCCTCGCATAGAGCTCCTCACATAGAGCTCCTCACAGAGAGCTCCTCACAGAGACCTCCTCACATAGAGCTCCTCACATAGAGCTCCTCACAGGGAGCTCCTCACAGAGAGCTCCTCACATAGAGCTCCTCGCATAGAGCTCCTCGCATAGAGCTCCTCACATAAAGCTCCTCACATAGAGCTCCTCACAGAGAGCTCCTCGCATAGAGCTCCTCACAGAGACCTCCTCACATAGAGCTCCTCGCAGAGAACTCCTCGCATAGAGCTCCTCGCATAGAGCTCCTCGCAGAGAGCTCCTCGCATAGAGCTCCTCGCATAGAGCTCCTCGCATAGAGCTCCTCGCATAGAGCTCCTCACAGAGAGCTCCTCGCATAGAGCTCCTCACAGAGAGCTCCTCACATAGAGCTCCTCACAGAGAGCTCCTCACTGAGACCTCCTCGCATAGAGCTCCTCACAGAGACCTCCTCACATAGAGCTCCTCACATAGAGCTCCTCACATAGAGCTCCTCACAGAGAGCTCCTCACATAGAGCTCCTCACAGAGAGCTCCTCACTGAGACCTCCTCGCATAGAGCTCCTCGCATAGAGCTCCTCGCATAGAGCTTCTCACATAGAGCTCCTCACAGGGAGCTCCTCACAAGGAGCTCCTCACAGGGAGCTCCTCACAGAGAGCTCCTCACAGGGAGCTCCTCACAGAGAGCTCCTCACATAGAGCTCCTCACATAGAGCTCCTCACAGAGAGCTCCTCACATAGAGCTCCTCACAGGGAGCTCCTCACAGAGAGCTCCTCACAGAGACCTCCTCACATAGAGCTCCTCGCATAGAGCTCCTCACAGAGAGCTCCTCACAGAGACCTCCTCACATAGAGCTCCTCACATAGAGCTCCTCACATAGAGCTCCTCACAGAGAGCTCCTCACAGAGAGCTCCTCACATAGAGCTCCTCGCAGAGAGCTCCTCACAGAGACCTCCTCACATAGAGCTCCTCACATAGAGCTCCTCGCATAGAGCTCCTCACATAGAGCTCCTCACATAGAGCTCCTCACATAGAGCTCCTCACAGAGAGCTCCTCGCATAGAGCTCCTCGCATAGAGCTCCTCGCATAGAGCTCCTCACATAGAGCTCCTCGCATAGAGCTCCTCGCATAGAGCTCCTCACATAGAGCTCCTCACAGAGAGCTCCTCGCATAGAGCTCCTCGCATAGAGCTCCTCACATAGAGCTCCTCACAGAGACCTCCTCACATAGAGCTCCTCACATAGAGCTCCTCACATAGAGCTCCTCACAGAGACCTCCTCACATAGAGCTCCTCACATAGAGCTCCTCACATAGAGCTCCTCACAGGGAGCTCCTCACATAGAGCTCCTCACATAGAGCTCCTCACAGAGAGCTCCTCACATAGAGCTCCTCACATAGAGCTCCTCACAGAGAGCTCCTCACATAGAGCTCCTCACATAGAGCTCCTCACAGAGAGCTCCTCACATAGAGCTCCTCACATAGAGCTCCTCGCATAGAGCTCCTCACATAGAGCTCCTCACATAGAGCTCCTCGCATAGAGCTCCTCGCATAGAGCTCCTCACATAGAGCTCCTCACATAGAGCTCCTCACAGAGAGCTCCTCACAGAGAGCTCCTCACATAGAGCTCCTCACAGAGAGCTCCTCACATAGAGCTCCTCACAGAGAGCTCCTCACATAGAGCTCCTCACAGGGAGCTCCTCACAGAGAGCTCCTCACATAGAGCTCCTCACAGAGAGCTCCTCACATAGAGCTCCTCACATAGAGCTCCTCACAGAGAGCTCCTCACAGAGAGCTCCTCACATAGAGCTCCTCACAGAGAGCTCCTCACATAGAGCTCCTCACAGAGAGCTCCTCACATAGAGCTCCTCACAGGGAGCTCCTCACAGAGAGCTCCTCACATAGAGCTCCTCACAGAGAGCTCCTCACATAGAGCTCCTCACATAGAGCTCCTCACAGGGAGCTCCTCACAGAGAGCTCCTCACATAGAGCTCCTCACAGAGAGCTCCTCACAAGACCCTGAGATTCTTGAACTCCTCCGGACCTCTCCCCTGACCCGCCACGGTCCCAGATGTGGAGGTGCTGCTCCTTATTCGACTATATCTACCCGGTACAGTTCAACTTCTTCCACAAGCTCCAGCTCCGTCCCCTGCAGAGAGGTGACACTCCGTGTCCCAGTAGCCGGGTTTCTTGTCCACAGATCGGACCCCCAAAGCTCCTGCCTCGGACACCCACCTGATCCACAATGCACCGGACCCTTTATGTTCTTTCTGCAGGTGGTGGGTCCACAGGTGGATGAGCCCCTGTATCTGGTTCAGGTTGGGCCAGGCCTCATGGGCAAAAGCCTGGCTACCAGGTGGATCACAGGCCCCAACCCCAGACCTGGATCCAGGGTGGACCCCGGTAGACCTCTTGACTCTTTGTCTCCATGAAAGGTTTTCTGACTCCTCCAGGGAGCATGGTGATTCAGCAGAAACCTTTTAACAAATAAAAATAGTAAGACTTTTTTTGTTAATCGGCCTGTATTAGATGAATAAATTAATCAAAATAAAATTTTAGAGTTAAATGTGTTTTGTTATATAATTATATAATAATAGGAAGAAGAACATTGTACTGAGATCCTCCATCAAAGGGAAAACATGAATAGATTCTTTACATCGTGGTTTCTGAGGAACATACTAATCCTACTAAAGAGATAGAGCTCTTAGAAACAAGAGAATGAAATGTGATACATTTGGTATTATGGAGTTAAATTCCACTCAAAACACTTTTACAAGCAAACCATCTGGAAACAACTGGTTCTTTTTATACCGTCCTGAGTCAGGGAACCTCTCCAGAGCTGGACCCTTTCAGCAGATTCAAACTCCAACCCAGTCATCTAGTGGGTGTTAAAAGTTCTAATGAGCCACAAGTGGTCCCAACAAATAGCAATTAGTAGAATAAAGAGCAGAACACTCCACAAACATGTGGCTGCCAACTCTGGTTTTATAGGCCTGACTGGGCAGAAACAAGCTGTTTTGTTAACATTTCATGTCTCTGACACATTTTCTGTCAGCAGTAAGTTGAGATATTCTAAAACTAAGAAAAGCTTTGTAGGGAAAACAACATGTCCTGGATTCATTACTGCTCCTATAAGTTCATACAATAACAGCAGAGAGTCAAAGCCTGCTGCTTCATAGTGCTGACTGTAATATGATGCAGAAATGATTGTTTTATCATCTTCATCACATCCATAATCTTACGGCGGACTGCTTTGGTCTGCATGGCAGATGTGCCCCAGCACAGAATCCTCCCCAGGCTGGGAGTCGTTTGGTCCTGCCCTGCTGCCTCTAAACATGCTGTTCTACTCAGATAGAGTTACTGTCGATGTGGCTTTGGTTAGAAAGCAGAGGTGAAACAGAACAAACATTCTCACCTGTCTAAATAAAAAGAACAAGGTGGTTTTAAATGGCTTTAGGAGGAGCTGACAGCCTGGGGTCAACAGAGGATAAGACGTGACCATAACAACTCACTATCAAACCTGAGTCATCTCAAATCTTTACAATATATGTTTGTTTACTTTTTCAACACAGGATCTACACTGGCAGCTGCAAAACCACAGACACAACATGGCAGGTCCCATACATCCAGGATCCAGCCCACATCTATTCACTCTCCTTTCTTCAGGGGAACGGGGATCTAGTGGCCACATTCAGACTGTATTCCTCAGTACAACCTTCTCTAAACCCTAACATCATGAGTGAGCAGCAGATACTTCTAATGGTTCCAGTTGGAGGTTCAGGATCTTGCCAGGTAACCAGTTTTCATGACATTCAAAAAATTTAAGCCGTTCCTCTTTCTTTGAACTACAGCTGATCAAAGTGGGGCATAAAGACCTGTTCTGTGCTGTGGACCTGGTCCAGTTCCTTCCTTCAGGTGTTCAGGGACTGTTTAAACTCCACTGCAAAGCTAGCTGTCCAGACTCGTGTCTGTTGATTTCAACATGATGATGAGTCCTCCTTGAACCCTACAGTGATGGAGAAGTCTGAGTGCCCTATGATCCTAGGAGCTCTGTTCTCTGGGTCACTTGTGCCCCTGGTATGGTCACCCATATGAGACAAAGTGTGGTTCAGAAGTAAATAGTCTGAGTACCTGGCCCAGAGGGTTACCAGGGTCCCACCCTGAAGCCACAGGGTTGGAAAGCGTGAGCCAGCACCTGGTCATGGGGCCCTGCCCGAACCAGTTACATGGTCTCATCCAACTGTGGCCCCACCAGCTGCAGGAGGAGCATGAAGGGTCCCGTACATAGTGGCTCGGGTAGCAGACCAAGGTGGGAACTTTAGTGGTCCAGTCTACGGACACAAAAACTGTCTATTAGGACATGGAACATCACCTCTCTGATGGGGAAGGAGCTGGAGGTTGTGGAAGAGGTTGAGCGGTACCGGCTAGATATAGTCGGACTCAATTCGACACATAGCGTTGGCTCTGGAACCCGAGTCCTGAAGAGGGGTTGGACACTCTTCCATGCTGAAGAATCCCCCCTGGGACAAGTGCTAGATGGTGCTCCACCTGGGGACTCCATTGTCTGCTGGGGGACTTTAATGCTCAGATGGGCCATGACGGCGTGACCTGGAGGGGCGTGACTGGACCGATCACCTGGTGGGGAGCTGGATCAGATGCAGACCTTCCTTTATTGCTAAAAGCATATTGATTATGATTTTTTTCCTTTTTGAGATGATCTTTTGATCAACTTCAGTCCTGATCAAAACAGTTACATTAAATAAATAATATAAAACTCTGTTTAACCCTTTAAATGCCAATTTGATTATATGGTGTCACTTTACAGTATAATAGAAAGTAAATCATAATTTACTGTAAAAAAACTGTTGCTTGTTTTTGTTTTCAATTAATACATGTTAAGAACAATCCAAAATATTCATTTGAAGCATATTTAGCTGTTATAGCACCAGTTTTTCTATTTACTACCCTCTTAATCCTCTGGAGGACCAACATAGCTTCCATTAAACCTCTGTTTTAATTCCCAGTTAGTCATTCTAAGATGTTTTGATCTTTTATTATTGACCTTCTCAAATCATCCACCAACCCTTAAAGGCTCATGCATGATGAACTTATCACTTTATCAGATCTTCTGACTGTTTTATTGAATCTACCTGAACCCACAGAACAGGACTAGTAAACAAGCAGGCAATGGTGGCTCTGTGGACACAATCAGTGATGAGAGGAGGATAAGGCTGGCATGTTTGGACAAGTTAAGTCTGTATCCCCTCAGGTGGACTGTGTGGATGCACAGGTATGTCAGCTAAGTGGACATGGTGGGATTTCCTCTAAAAGCAGCTTACAGAAAACCCACATGAACTTCACACGTCAACATCACATGTGAAATTACCATGTAACACGTGAACTACATGTAAATAATGTGTTTCCCACGTTTCCTGTGTGAATTTGGAACAAAGAAAATTGAAAAATGGGGAGAAATAACATGTTTTCACATGTTAACGTGTGAATTTGGAACACTTTTAACATGTTCATGTGTTCCCGTGTGGTCACATGTTTTTCCACATGGGCTCACATGTTAAAAACATGTTAATTTCATGTGTTTGCCTCATTTAAATGTGAGCAGACAGCAGCAGCTGAACGAGGCACCTTTGCTCTGTGAAATAAACGGAGAAGCTAAACTCAATACTGTGCTAGAGCGTTGGTTATCCTGTTACGCCATCAGCACAATCTGTGAATGTTTTTAGGTTTCCTTTCACTAGCAACACAAATCTGAAGCTATTTATTCAAGAGGATAAGCTATCACATCAAGTTTTAACCGCTTGTAAATCTGCAGTCGTTGTCCTGCTGCTCAAAACCAAACTTTGATGAGGAACACCTAAAGACCGCGAAGACATGACAATGTCTTACGTATATGGGACATGTCTGCCCAGACACGACACGAATGTTCCTCCTGTAGCTCAATGCTAAACACAGGTGAGCTAACACCTGAACACCCTTCACAGCTTCACTACGTCACAGTCAAGCAGCCATAACCTCACAGCACAGTTTATCTCAGAACGACGGACGGGGTAATGTTAGTGCCCCGGTGAGCTAAATCCCTTCCACTGAGGAGATGTGAACTCTATTAGCGTTAGCTTCTGTTTCTCCACTCAGGTTTCTGATGGACACATGCACAGCTGGTCCCCAGTGAGCCACTCAGCTAGCCTGACTATCGCTCAATGTGTCCTCCAGCTGGCTCAGATGACTGTAACAACAAGACCTGTTTTCACTAGGTGTGCTTTCACTGAGCGTGGCCCCCCTCCTGCCAACGCCACACACTAAAACAGGTCAGCTTATGAGAAAACCACCTGATAGCCTCCAGCTCAGGGTTTACAGCTGGCCTCGGGGACTGCTACGGTCCTCACACAGATGTTTAATATCCACCTTAGGAATCACTCTATGGTTGACTGATGGTTCTGGCAGCAGGTCTGTGTTTGTCTTTGGCCTAACAGCAGGTTCTAGTGGCCTTTCTTTTAATCGTTACTGTAAATTTCTCTCTGAAATTAGACAATAAACATGATACCACGTGGTTAAAACAGGAGCAGGATGTGGGGCTCTATCTGCTGCAGCTCTACGTGGATCTGGAGGTCCCAGAGTGAACTTTGTCCTGTACGCTTGCAATGAGATCAGGTGGGAAAAATGCAAACATTTCATATGAGAAAGGAAAAATGCGTTTGATGTTTTTTGTTTTTTTTCCCCGTGTCCTGTCCGGCTGTAGAGCAAACAAAATGGCTGTCTGAGTGCCAGGAACAGGTAGCCTGGTAAACCAGACTATATATGTGGATAGTCTGACCACGGTCTACTGAAACAACTCATTCATAGGGGCGGGATCAACAGTTGTCAATCAAACCATCTTCACAAGCTATTGGATAGCGCTAGAGCCGTTTAGCAACAACCGGAACCAGCTGGTAGATTAAACTGTTACCGCGTCCTGTCGGCCAACAAATCCTCTTTCAAAATAAAAGACTTAAGTTCCTCTATCTGTTCACGTCTTAGAGAAAAGTCCAAATCTAAATCGTCCAAAGTTGGTAATAAAGACGTTTCAAACGAACGCGGTTCACGAACTGCCGCCATGTTGTTTAAATTTAGAGCCTGACCTCTGACGTCATCGACTAATCCCGCCCTCCAACCCGTTTAAGTGTTGTGATTGGCCCGGTACAAGACTGACTGGACCAATCAGTGGGCTGCAGAGGTTCTAATGAAGCGTGTCTAGACCAAAGTCTGCAGAGCAGACCTGACGGTCTAGTATACTAGGCTAAAGCCTGGGACACACAGAAAACAGATGCGTTGCGCCACAGAATCGCCGCGGTCTAGGGGGTACACAGGATGCGCTATGCAGCCTATGGACAGCTGAACGCTGCTTGGAAAATCATCGTATTAAAGCCGTAAATGTCGCGCTGCTGCGCTTGAGATAGAACCGGCACCGAACTTTAGCGCCTCCGCATGGACCGGCATTTGCGTTGCGCTCTCCGTGTAGCCACTCTCAGTAACTATAATGTTTTTGTTTTCTTTTAAACGGCGTGTGCGCAACGCATCCGTCTTCTGTGTGTCCCAGGCTTTAAGGAACAAGCCCAACAGTGTTGATGTTCCAGGTGAGGCGTTACAGCCACTGCTATAATGCTCCTCCTGACTTATATTTAAATTAGTGCTGGGCCATTAACGGTTGCATTATCGCCAGACTCTTTATCGCACGACAAAAAAAATTACACCGTTAATCTGAATTGGGTTCCTGGGTTTGTACCAGTTATCACCAAATGGAGGACTCCGATCCTGATCCTGATCCAGATCCGGTTCATTCCGGTGTCCGGACCTGCAGCAAATCTAGGACCCGGTCCAGGTGAAGGAGACGCGCCCGGAAGACGCCCCTCCTTCACCTGGATCCTGCACCTGGACACCGGTGAACCGGGTCAGAACGCGCCTCTTTCACCTGGACCCGGTCCCCCAGTTCAGGACCCTCACCTGGACTGGGAGGCGCGTGCGGAAGTGTCCCTTTAGAGCTAAGCCGGCGCCAACCTCGGCATACGCTCCCTCCTCCTGAACTGGACCGTATGAGGTTCAGAACCCGCAGCAGCTACTTGAGTTTTACGCAGAACTCCGACCACGCTCCTCATCATCCAGGTCTGGTCTGGCTGTTTGGGTTCCAGGCTGGAGGCTACAATCACTTTTTGACAGGTGAAAAAAAATCATTTTGAAGTTATTTGATGTGATAAAAAAAGAGTTGATGCTTTAATCAGGTCACCTGTAAACTAAATGTAATCCTTTACTGTCAGGAGATGAGAAGGTTTCTACAGTCAAACTATTAAAACAGAGTGAGCCTCAGAAAACAGCTGTAGAGTTAAAGGAGACAGACCTCTGATGACAGATCAATGTGTTTTAGTGTTAAAATGTTTCATCCTGATAACCTGATCAACCATCAGAGGTTGTTAAAATGAGCTCAGAGCTCATCTGGTCTGGAGGTTCTGGTTTGTGACTCAGGTCTGGGTTTCTGAGGGAAGTTCTGACAGGTTTAGTATTTCTTGTTAGGTTAGTAACAGCTGATCCAAACAGTGGGTCAGCTGTTACTAACCTTAAACTCTAGACTTGAAGTATCACGACTCTTCAGCCTCATGAACACACATACCAGTATTATGAACCCTTTGGCAGAATTCAAATGAACCATTTTAATCTAGATTAATTTCAAGATTAGGGTGAGATTAATCTAGATTTAAAAAATTATTCTATGCCCACCTCTAATTTAAATATACATTTTTAAAAAGTCTTTATTAGAATTGATTTTTGGTTTGATTTTAATCCTAATGGACACGGAGATGGAAAAGAAGAGAAGGATAAAGAAAGAGGGGTGGGGGAGAAAGTTAACAGAGAAAGAAAAGAATACAAGAGGTATGAAGAATCTGCTTCCAGACAATAAACAAACAAACAAAAACAGAAACAACAGTAATACACAGCATATGACTGTACAACAATTATAGAGTTCTTAAAATGCACACAGTAAAGATGAATTCAAAGTGGGTTTAGTGCCAACCACAGCCCAAGTCAGTGCGTTAGGGAACACCTGAGCGTGTGTGAACACTTTGTGAGCATCTGTGTGTGTGTATGTGTCTATAAGGTTGTTCCATAGTATTATTCAATAATAAGTTCGGAGAGCCACAGACCCGCCCCCCAAGAACCATGGAAGACACGGAGGAGATCCAAGCCCAGAGGCCCCCCAGACCACGGGAATCCCAGTGTATTCAACATGTTTGTTTATAAACACAGAGATTTACAAAATTCTATGACATCGTGGGAAATTGGTTTCTTTGTACTGGAACTACAAGATTAGTTCTTCATGTCATCAAAGCTATACATGGGCAGTCAAATCACAAACTGTCAGACAGGAGAAGCAGAAATAAGGCAAAGGAGATGAAATAGTTTTACTAGGCTATAACGTGAGTGTGGTACAGCAGCTGCACCTCTTCAGAGAGGACAGCGCTCCACAGGGTGGCCAGGACAGCTGAGAAAATGATCAGACGTACCCTCCCCACCCTGGGAGAAAGCTACAGACATTTCACAGGATTCATCACATCCTGGACATCGTCTCTTCCAGCTGCTACCATCAGGAAAGAGATGTAGAGCATTGAAACCAGGACAAGAGGGATCACGGCCCTCAGTTCACAATAAAACGTCTTTGTATCTATCTCCCAATGTGCAGTAGAGTCCTAAACTTAACCAGTGCAGTCTACTAATCTAACCTGTGCTATTTATCTACATATGGACTGGTAATCGGGAGCACTGGGAGGTCTCCTGGTGGCCTGCCCGCTAATCTGGCCTGCTCAGTTATTGCCGACATTCAGGACGAGCTTGATAACTAAATAAACAATCCATCGTGCAGCTCATCAGGGCAAATGCCCTCTTGACGCTCACAGAAACGCAGCAATGCTGGGCCACAAAGACCCCCTCCTCTCTTTTTGTCAGTCTGTCTAGGGGACGATCATTTAACCACTTGGTTCCAGGATGTTGGTTTTTCATTCATAATCCAAATGCTGTTGATACATTTACCCTCCTTTTCTGTTAAAAAATGGTCACTACTGGGTATTGTACTGACTGTAAATGCATCACTACAAACTGACTGGTGACAAGAAGATGAACCTAGAGCAGAAATATAATTTAACAATAAGGACTGAGAACTGAGAACTCTAAGACGACAAGATGTCTGACACTCAGTCAGTGTGTGAATGAGTGCCTGCACATATTTGGGGGGCTGACATAAGGAAAGATAAGTCAGCGTGGATGATCAGAAAACCCTCTGTGACATCTGCTGTGGTCTCCCTTTACTCTCCTCCCTCCCCTCTGTTGGGGGGTGGCTGTGTGTCTGGACTTGAGGACATGATGGAACTATGAAGTGAGACATCCTGCTGAAAGGTCAGAGTTTGGGTTTAACATCTGAAAAAAGCAAAACTCATTTTCATAAAAAATATATATATCAAAGCACTTTAAATGACGATATTCTGGTTCTGAGGACTGATACTAATTCTGATTCTTGTACATTTAACTGACAGACCTGCATCTAAACGGCTCCAAAACGCTTTTCATTACAGGCATACACACATTCACACGCATCTGCCCTGGAGCAGACTGACAGAAGACAACAGCGCTGTACACCAGGTGCCACAGGACCCTCCAGTACCAGGACCACCACCAGTAGGCAGTGGGTGAAGTGTCTCCAAGGACACAATGACAAAGTAGCCCAGCTGGAGCTGGGATCAAGCCAGTGTAGCGTTGCCAAATACGCCATAACCTCTGACCTCTGACGACCATCACAAACAATAATCCATCTTTTCCCCAATAACTTGGATTATAATGACACATTATTATGTTTTAACCTGAATCAACATTCCTCCAAGGGTTCGGTCGTGCCGGAAGACTCCACAGGACTCTTTAGTTATAATAATAAAACTTAAAGACTCTTTGTGTCTCTTCCTAAAATGACACTTTAATCTACTGCTCAGAAATGTCTTTAATGTGATTAATGCATTTTCTTCCACAGTATTATGAATGTTTGATCCAGCTTCAGTATTATTTCATATTTTACTTCGCTAAAAGGTTAAAATCAATATTATGTTCATACTCCATACATGAAGGTAATATCGCTTTAAGGATTTGAGTCATGTGACCTTGTTAAAATTCCCTGATTGGGCCACATTCCACTCAACGGTCCACATAGCTCTTCCGCTCCCGGAAGTGTTCAGTTCTGGTCTAGACACTGACCAGACGACACGCTGGCTGTTAGCCTGCTACACAGCTCAGCTAATTTCCTAAAGTTGCCGGTCCTCCTGTACGGGTCACAGCCCCGTCGGGCCGATGAAACCTGATTCCCTTTTTGAGGTCCGACACCTTCAGTCTGACGCTCTCTGACACCATGGGAATGCCAGGCTCTGATGCTCCCTGCTGGAAATGGAACCGCTAGCCCGTAGCCACGGACATCGACGCGCCCCGAGGGGGCTCAACCTGCCCCCACAGGGACCAGGCGATCGTTGAGGAATCCCACCTTCAAACGGTCTCCCGTCACACTGAGGTGATCCACGGAGCGGTCTCAGTCAGGTACCCAGTCTGGTAAAGCTCAGGCCTACTTTGATAAAAGCTAACACCCCACGTAGCTTGTAGTACCATCAAAAGACTCCTCCACTTAATCCTTAAACTAAATTAAGATAAAATGCCCCACACTCAGATCGTTAAAACTTCTTTTAAGATCAACTTAAGAACACTTTAACATCGTGTTGACTAAAGCTTAATAGCCTTGCTACCTCACTGCTACCTCTGCCCATCTGTTTATAACTGTCTGTCCGTCTCTCTTTTGATAATAAAACTTGTAAAGTCTTATTCTGACTCAGACTTCCCTTCGTCAATATTAAAATACATAATCTACTCCCTGTAACATCTGCAGAACCTAGAGTTCCTGTAAACACTGGTAAGTGAAGGCTTCAAGCAACCAGCTCGTTTAAGACTGACAAAACTTACTAGTGATTCTACAGAAGTGTGTGCTAAATAAACTATAAAAGAGTTTATAAAACGCTACACCAGAGACCCTACCTACTGAGCTTCTGCCATCCCAGATCAACTACTTGGAATCAAATATTTTAGTCACTGTATCTCAATGAAACAAGCACTTAACTGGAAACACCCTACTAAAATAAATAAACAGCTACTCAATTTGAAGATGTGTACATATAAAGAAAATTATGTTGTGACTTTTCATTATTATAACCATGATAGAAATATTAAGTTTTTTAGATTATTTATATCTATTTATTGTGTGTATAGGTGCATGCATGGTTGTGTAAGTGTGTGCTTGTCTGAGTCTTATTGCTGTGAATGTATGTGTTACTTTCTGTTTGTGAGTGTGTGTTTGTGAATGAGGTGTAGAAGAAGGGGCTGCCCAACCATCAGCACAGAGCGAAGGGGTCACGAGAACAAGGACGCCTCTTTGGAGCCGAAGGATAGTCTTTCTCCATGGTCTCACTAAACTCCTCCCACACTCAAGACTTTGACTCTGCTGCACTCCTCTTGGCCCTCCGGTACCTGTCTGCTGCTTCTAGAGACCCACAGACCAGCCATGCCCTGTAGGCCATCTTCTTCATTCTGACGGCTGCCCTAACCTCTGGTGTCCACCAGCGGGTACGGGGGTTACCGCCATGACCAGCACTGACCACCTTGCAACCGCAGCTAGCAACAGCTGCCTCAACAATCGCAGAGTGGAACAAGGCCCATTCAGACTCAGTAGGCCCGTTTCCACTGTGGGAACTTCGGGGTAATTTTACCGGAACTTTGTGGCGTGCGACTGTTTCCATTGATGCGGGCCATTTTGAGAGGGCCGTCTTCAGGGCCATTTCAGGGACCAACGGAGTCCCTGATCAGGGGCAGGTACTCGGATCGGCCCGATAGACTCGCGGAGTGGGAAATGTGGTTAACTCGTGCTGATTGGTTGTGGGATGAAGGAAAATGATGAAAGCAGACGGCGCCGAGATAAATGACCTGTGTGTTGTTGTCAGAGCGTGCAAAATGACCATGTCTTCGAGGCTGGATTAGTTCGTCATCAAGTATACTCATCCTTCTGTTCAGCACTCCCATCACTATGTATAAAAACAGAGAAATACGCCGCAACCATCGCTTCTTTGTCCATTGTTGATCTATTTATTATTCTCCACTTCCTTGTCTGTTCGCGCCTTTACGCTTGTCAGTGACGTTGATGCTGACGTCTTACAAAAGTTCCGGAAAGGTGGGGGCTGTAATGGAGACACGAGCGCTGAGCGGAGTGAGCCAGCTGATTTGTCCCAGTCAATTTCGCCCTCTAGGATTTACCCTGAAGTTCCGATAGTGGAAACGTGGCTAATGCCCCCCACTGCTCTCAGGACACGGTCAAAGCTCTGCCGGAGGTGGGAGTTGAAGACCATCTTGACAGGTTCTTCTGCCAGGCGTTCCCAGCAGACCCTCACTATGCGTTTGGGTCTACCAGGTCTGCGTAGCATCTTCCTCTGCCATCTGATCCAGCTCACCACCAGGTGGTGATCAGTTGACAGCTGAGTCTCCAGAGCATACGGTCTCAGGTCAGATGATACGACTGCAAAGTCAATCATTGACCTGTGACCTAGGCTGCCCTGGTACCAGGTGTACCGGTGGGCATCCTTATGTTTGAACATGGTGTTCGTTATGGCCAAACTGTGACTTGCACAGAAGTCTAATAACAGAACACCACTGGAGTTCAGATTGGGTGGGCCGTTCCTCCCAATCACGCAACATACAGGCAGAGATTTTTGGGGCTAACAGAAAGCCCACCTCAGCCCTCCACCTCTCACCTGGATCAACTCCAGCATAGAAGAGAGTCCAACCCCTCTCAAGGACTTGGGTTCCAGAGCCAACGCTATGTGTCGAGGTGACTCCGACTACATCTACCACTCAATCTCTTCCACAAGTTCCAGCTCCTTTCCCACCAGGAAGGTAACGTTCTATGTTCCAACAGCCAGTTTTCATGTCTGGGGATCTGACCGCCCAAGCTCCCACCTTGGTCTGCTACCTGATCCACAATGCACAGGACCCTTCCTGTTCTTCCTGCAGGTGGTGGTGGATGAGCCCATGCAACCAGTTTGAGCTTGGCCCAGCAGGGTTCAATGGGCAAAAGTCCAAATACCAGGCGCTCACTCACCAGCCCCACCCCCAGGCCTGGTAAGCTTCTGGGCTGGGTACTCTGGTTCTTTCAATGGCGTAGATTTGCTCTTGACATTGGTGGGGACCAGTACAGGATGCATGGGGGGAGTTCAAGCATTCGCCAAAACAGGAAGTGCAGATTCAAGCGATCTGCCTGGTAAGCCCAAAGTTACCATCACCGGGAAAATGCCATGCCCGATGGTCAGTCCTCATCCAGACCCAGAGCAGGTGCCATCGGTAAGCAGTTCAGACTGCACTTTGTCTCACCCCTCCCCTAGGACCAATTTGCCATGGGAGACCCTACCAGGGGCACAAGTGCCCCAGACAACATAGCTCCTAGGATCATTAGGGCACTCAAACTCCTCCACCACGATAAGGTGACGGTTCAAAAATATTCAGTGATAAATTAATTCATAAATCCTAAGTTATTACCTGCTGAAAATCATGCTTCTACGTTAGAATCTAACAATCGATATGATTTTTAGACTTTAATTAAAATAGAGGAAGATAGTAAAACTTACAGCTTAGATAGTCTCTTCATTGGCAGGTGAGGAGGGTGAATAGATGGGGGAGTCGGGGGTTAATTAGGCTTCTCCTCGTTTTCTTATAACCTCCAACCAAAATGACACAAAGGAGGCCCACAGAGGAGCTGCTGAGCTATTTATAGCCACTCCAGTGCATGCTGGTCCAGGCTGGAGACGTTTGATTTGACTTGTGGCTGCAGTTTGTGAGTGTGTGAGAGTGTGTGAGTCTGGCTGCTCTCACACAAATAAATGAGTAGTGTTTCTGTGCAGCACACTGAGTTTCTTTCTCCATACATGAGATCTGCTGAAAAGAGCTTGTTCACTGGCGCTCGCTCGCTCCCTCTGGATACACAACCCAGCAACGATAACACTTCACCCTGTGTGTGTGTGTGTGTGTGTGTGTGTGTGTGTGTGTGTGTGTGTGTGTGTGTGTGTGTGTGTGTGTGTGTCTCTCACATTCTGATAAATTTGTGGATATGTGGTTGACATGCTGGTCAGTCATTAGTCTGACATGTTACTGAAAACATTGGATGTAAACACACCGTTTTGACTGGAGCACATTAAGAGGAACTTTATGCATCAAGTAAAGCTGCTCCATCCTATTTATAACACTTAGTAGGTTTTCCTAGTTCTTAAAAGACACCTTCCTAAAATCTGTGTTGAGTGGTTTGTTTACTGAGGATAAACCTCTGAAGAAAATCTAAATCTGAAGTCAGTTTATTGATTCAGTGACAAGCAGTCACTGTGGGTAATACAGAGAGAAATGACTGCATTAGCACGGTGTGTGTGTGTGTGTGCGTGTGTGTGTGTGTGTGTGCGTGTGTGTGTGTGTGTGTGTGATAAAATTTTGGACACATAGTAAATAAAAACCTGCAGCATAGCACAGACAACAGGCCTTGCTGCAGTCTGTCATTCAGCTATAACTCTTGTTTTTTAGATACAGGGCTGGTATCACTTTGTTCTGCCTTTGCATGTGATTATTATCATATTAGCCTGCATATAAGACAGAAATATAAGTATTTTTTTCCAGTAAACTCGTTAGAAAAATCAAATTTTTTATCAGTTCAATAACAAGAGAGACGACTGAGAACTGACATGTCCAACAAGAACTGACAGGATGCAGCTGTCAGCCAATCAGCAGCACTCGCTAGCAGCCTGAATTTAGCTACATTCATACAACAAGAAGTACAAAACCTGAGCTGCAGCAGCATGTTGGTGAGTGAATGTTTAGTCTGAGACCGTCTTATCTGATGCCTTTTACTCAGAAGTCTGATGGAATCCTGATGCTTTATTTTGTTTAGATGTCTGAGGCTGTTTAATCTGATAACTCACTGTTTACCTGAGACCTGAGGATGTCCTAAAATGTAGACTTTATGGAGGCTTTGAGTTTACCCACACCTGCCTGACACCTTTAGTCCTGTGCAACTTCAGAGAAGGAGAAAGGCCTTTCTCTAGGGGTTGGGCTGGCTTTGGCTCCATAGGTCAGATAACAATCAGAGATCAGCACACCCAGACCTGCCAGTTTGCCTGATACCTCATTTCCATTAAACCCAACCGTCACTCTGTTTCTTACGGAAGCCCTGAACGGCAAACGAGGACTTTTATTTTTAAGGCTGGCCAATTTTCTAAGTCTGGGCAATTTTATTGTTCATCTTGACTTTCTGACTTCTATAAACCCTGAATAGCAAGCCAAAAAAGTTTTTTCTTTCAAATTTGACTCATTTTCTAAGTTTGGTCAAAAATATTTTCCCGCTTGACCTGTACAAACGAAAAATAATTTTTTTGAAACATTGTCACAACTGTTCTAATATACTTAAACTGTTGTAAAAATGAGAATTAAAAAAAACATTTTTTTCTTTCCACTTAAGCAGCCCTGAGTGGCAACTGGAAAAAAATATTTAACCTAGGCTCATTTTCTATTTTTCTTGTAATGTCTTTATAACACCACCAGAGGGCGAGATTCTTTATTTTTTTTCCTCTCCACTCTTGGAGCCCTGAAAGGCAAACAGAAAACATTTTTTTAGAAATGCTAATGCTAATTTTGCTAATGTTAATGCTAAAAAACTTTTTTGTTTGTAGTCTTGGAGCCCTGAATGGCAAGACAAAAAAAATATTTTCTTGCCTTTCAGAGGTCCAAAATATGAAAGAAAAAAATTTGCTTTAGCATTAGCATCTCCCCAAATATTTTTTGTCTTGCCATTCAGGGCTACGGAGCCCCTTAGGGGACATGGAAGACATTTTATTTTGAAGTAGTATCTTGTGCGCACCAGATAGTATCTCCTGCACAGAAATACTACTTCAAAATAACATTTCTTCCATGTCCCCTAAGGGGCTCCGTACAGGGCTCCAAGACTACGAACAAAAAAAACCAATTAGCATTAGCATCTCTAAAAAAAAATTTTCTGTTTGCCTTTCAGGGCTCCAAGAGTGGAGAGAGAGTAAAAAAAGAATCTCGCCCTCTGGTGGCGTTAAAAGCATTACAAGAAAAATAATAAAATGAGCCTAAGTAAAATATTTTTTTCCAGTTGCCAGTCAGGGCTGCTTAAAGCCGCACTCTGGATTATTTCAGCAAGAGAGCAGTTTTTGAATCTAGCGTCCAAAGGCTCCTCCTCAAAACATCTCGACACGCACGTCCGGTCGCGTGTGTGCGCAGCGCATATACTTTGGGCATAAGCTGTACAGCTCAATGTGTAGGGTTTAATCACTCACAGTTCACAATCTTATTCCAACACTACGAGGGTCTGATGAGCAGGCCCGGCGCCACGGGGGGGCGTTTGGGGGCGTCGCCCCTAAATGAACTACATCGCCCCCTGAAAATTTTGTAAAATTCTATTAATCATAGAAACATGTTCAACTAGTTCTAACATTTTTATATAAATTTGTATCCATACAAAATGAAAAATATGAACATTTTAATAAACAATTTAACAATTTAATACACATTTGGTTGTTACAAGTCGTCTTGAACTCATCACGGACGCTCGGTAAAGTTGGAGCTTTAGCAGCTAGCATCTTGCTGTATGTTGTTGTACGTTTTTGGAGCGTGAGAAGGTGGAACCATTACTGAAAAACAGAGATGAAAGAGTCGGAGTTACTCATTCCTCATCGGTTTATCAGAGAGAGTGATGTTCTGTTCATGGTTCTGAAAAACCGTATTATCAGCTCCTCTACTCTGTACCGGTGTTCGGATTCCAGCCTGCAGTCGAGGTGGAGGAAAGATCTCCTTCTGAGGAGACTGAGCTCATCAGCCACGAATGAAGGTAGGAGGATGGATCATAATTAAATAAGTACTGGTCCGTGGTTCATTTGGATCAGAAAGGCGGAATAAATTGATTATTGATCAGCTTGAAAGATCAGGTCCGAACCCAGTTGCCAGGTGCGTTATGTGCACAGCTCTGTAGTCCCGCTGCGCTCCACGGTAGAGGAGTATGGAAAGTCATAACCGCCTCAGTACGCGAGGAGCACTCAGTTGTGCGGGACGGACCGGTGCGCCGTGGACCGATGGAAGCGTGTGGCTCGGTGACAATCCCCCCCCCCGGTCAGACACCGACCGGCCGCCCCCCCAGTGTGTGTCAAACGCCCCCTCCTCCCTCTCCCACTCCGGGCCTGAAGCTGGGGGCACATTTCTGTGGCTGGAGTTAGACTCTGCTTTGTCACCTTTGCAAACCGTGGTCCCAATGTCGGCGGGAGGCTGGCGTATGGATTTTACCCGACGGGAGGGGTGAGCTCACCGAGACGTGTTTCTGTAAAATAGCTAGGAGACCTCGTTTGTTTACCTGGCTACTGAGTATGGCTTTAATTCTCAGTCACATGTCAGTTGACTGGACATTTCACAATGTAAAAGCTTCACAAAGTGCTTCTCTTGCTGCTACAAAATAAATCAACGAGTTTTTTATTCAAACTGTCAAATAAAGCTTTTCTGTTTTAGTGCAAAACAACTGGGTTTTCATACCTTTATTCAGTCATTAACCTCATCAGAAAGCAGTGCTCCGCTCGTAAGCTAGCGATGTTTAGGCTATCGCGGGATAAACTTAGCTCACTACTTCCGGTTAGTTAGTTCCGGTTTTCAAAATAAAACTCCTGTTTTCCAAAATAAAACGTACAACATTTAAAATTATATAATGAGGAAAAAAAACAATAATAAATGAACACAACTTATTATATAACCCCTTTTTAGATGGGTTACATTTGTATTTAGACTCATATAAAACTGCAGTTCTGATACTTTTTTTAAAAACATGGGGCGTGGCAATGTTCCAAAGATCAAAACACATGATGACGTCACTCGTGACGTCATGTGACATCACAAACCTTTTATAGTCTTAGTCTGGTCAAACAATCAGACAGACAGTACGAACAGCCATACTGGTTAGCAGGGCTTGTAGTTAACTCCACGAGTTTTCTTTACAGCGCTTACAAAAACTTTGCTTTGACTTAACTTTGACTTAAATTAATTAAAGAATGGATCTGACTATCACACAAAAATCAAATATGACAGAAATGTGTACATTTCAAGGTGAGGATTCTTCCAATACCTCTAGTCAGAACTATAGAAGAGAAACCAAATCAGAACGGTGGGGTAGAATAAGTAAGGAGATGGACATCTTGTTTGGAGATCAAGATTTTGAACAAAATGAGACAGAGGGTTCATCTATAGATGGAAATCCTTCTAAAAATATTGTCCAGGAGAAAAGAGAAGAAACCAATTCAGAGCATTGGAACAGAGTAAGTGCTGAGGTTGACATCTTGTTTGAAAACCAAGATTCACAACAATATGAAGCAGAGTCTTCGTCTGTACTTAGAAATTCGTCTGAAAACATTGTCCAGGAGGACAGAAAAGACATTTATACAGAACGTTGGGACTCAGATTTTGACAACTTGTTTAGAAATCCAATGTCCCAAGAGAGTGAGACAGAGGGTTCATCTGTTGGTGAAAACCCTTCTGAGAATATTTTACCTGAAGGAAATAATGAAACCAACTCAGAACGTTGGAACAGGGTTAGTGCTGAGGTCGATGTCTTTTTTGAAAACCTAGATTCACAGCAATGTGAGGCAGAGTCTTCACCTGTAGTTGGAGATTCATCTGACCACATTGTCCAAGAGGACAGAGTAGAAACCAACTCAGAACGTTGGAACAGGGTAAGTGCTGAGGTCGACGTCTTTTTTGAAAACCTAGATTCACAGCAATATGAAGCAGAGTCTTCACCTGTAGTTGGAGATTCATCTGACCACATTGTCCAGGAGAACAGAGTGGAAACCAACTCAGAACGCTGGAACAGGGTAAGTGCTGAGGTCGACGTCTTTTTTGAAAACCTAGATTCACAGCAATGTGAAGCAGAGTCTTCACCTGTAGTTGGAGATTCATCTGACCACATTGTCCAGGAGGACAGAGTAGAAACCAACTCAGAACGTTGGAACAGGGTAAGTGCTGAGGTCGACGTCTTTTTTGAAAACCTAGATTCACAGCAATGTGAAGCAGAGTCTTCACCTGTAGTTGGAGATTCATCTGACCACATTGTCCAGGAGGACAGAGTAGAAATAAACACAGAATGTTGGGACACAGATATCAACACCTTGTCCGGAAATCCAATGTCCCAAAACAGTGAGGCAGCGTGTCCATCCATTGGTGACAAACCTTCTGAGGACATTTTACCAGAAGGAAGAGGAGAAACCAACTCAGAACGTTGGAACAGGGTAAGTGCTGAGGTCGATGTCTCTTTTGAAAACCTAGATTCACAGCAATGTGAAGCAGAGTCTTCACCTGTAGTTGGAGATTCATCTGACCACATTGTCCAGGAGGACAGAGTGGAAACCAACTCAGAACGCTGGAACAGGGTAAGTGCTGAGGTCGACGTCTTTTTTGAAAACCTAGATTCACAGCAATGTGAAGCAGAGTCTTCACCTGTAGTTGGAGATTCATCTGACCACATTGTCCAGGAGGACAGAGTAGAAATAAACACAGAATGTTGGGACACAGATATCAACACCTTGTCCGGAAATCCAATGTCCCAAAACAGTGAGGCAGCGTGTCCATCCATTGGTGACAAACCTTCTGAGGACATTTTACCAGAAGGAAGAGTAGAAACCAACTCAGAACGTTGGAACAGGGTAAGTGCTGAGGTCGACGTCTTTTTTGAAAACCTAGATTCACAGCAATGTGAAGCAGAGTCTTCACCTGTAGTTGGAGATTCATCTGACCACATTGTCCAGGAGGACAGAGTAGAAACCAACTCAGAACGTTGGAACAGGGTAAGTGCTGAGGTCGACGTCTTTTTTGAAAACCTAGATTCACAGCAATGTGAAGCAGAGTCTTCACCTGTAGTTGGAGATTCATCTGACCACATTGTCCAGGAGGACAGAGTAGAAATAAACACAGAATGTTGGGACACAGATATCAACACCTTGTCCGGAAATCCAATGTCCCAAAACAGTGAGGCAGCGTGTCCATCCATTGGTGACAAACCTTCTGAGGACATTTTACCAGAAGGAAGAGGAGAAACCAACTCAGAACGTTGGAACAGGGTAAGTGCTGAGGTCGATGTCTCTTTTGAAAACCTAGATTCACAGCAATGTGAAGCAGAGTCTTCACCTGTAGTTGGAGATTCATCTGACCACATTGTCCAGGAGGACAGAGTGGAAACCAACTCAGAACGCTGGAACAGGGTAAGTGCTGAGGTCGACGTCTTTTTTGAAAACCTAGATTCACAGCAATGTGAAGCAGAGTCTTCACCTGTAGTTGGAGATTCATCTGACCACATTGTCCAAGAGGACAGAGTAGAAACCAACTCAGAACGTTGGAACAGGGTAAGTGCTGAGGTCGACGTCTTTTTTGAAAACCTAGATTCACAGCAATGTGAAGCAGAGTCTTCACCTGTAGTTGGAGATTCATCTGACCACATTGTCCAGGAGGACAGAGTAGAAATAAACACAGAATGTTGGGACACAGATATCAACACCTTGTCCGGAAATCCAATGTCCCAAAACAGTGAGGCAGCGTGTCCATCCATTGGTGACAAACCTTCTGAGGACATTTTACCAGAAGGAAGAGGAGAAACCAACTCAGAACGTTGGAACAGGGTTAGTGCTGAGGTCGACGTCTTTTTTGAAAACCTAGATTCACAGCAATGTGAAGCAGAGTCTTCACCTGTAGTTGGAGATTCATCTGACCACATTGTCCAAGAGGACAGAGTAGAAACCAACTCAGAACGTTGGAACAGGGTAAGTGCTGAGGTCGACGTCTTTTTTGAAAACCTAGATTCACAGCAATGTGAAGCAGAGTCTTCACCTGTAGTTGGAGATTCATCTGACCACATTGTCCAGGAGGACAGAGTAGAAATAAACACAGAATGTTGGGACACAGATATCAACACCTTGTCCGGAAATCCAATGTCCCAAAACAGTGAGGCAGCGTGTCCATCCATTGGTGACAAACCTTCTGAGGACATTTTACCAGAAGGAAGAGGAGAAACCAACTCAGAACGTTGGAACAGGGTTAGTGCTGAGGTCGACGTCTTTTTTGAAAACCTAGATTCACAGCAATGTGAAGCAGAGTCTTCACCTGTAGTTGGAGATTCATCTGACCACATTGTCCAGGAGGACAGAGTAGAAACCAACTCAGAACGTTGGAACAGGGTAAGTGCTGAGGTCGACGTCTTTTTTGAAAACCTAGATTCACAGCAATGTGAAGCAGAGTCTTCACCTGTAGTTGGAGATTCATCTGACCACATTGTCCAGGAGGACAGAGTAGAAATAAACACAGAATGTTGGGACACAGATATCAACACCTTGTCCGGAAATCCAATGTCCCAAAACAGTGAGGCAGCGTGTCCATCCATTGGTGACAAACCTTCTGAGGACATTTTACCAGAAGGAAGAGGAGAAACCAACTCAGAACGTTGGAACAGGGTTAGTGCTGAGGTCGATGTCTTTTTTTAAAACCTAGATTAACAACAGTATAAAACAGAGTGTACACCTGTAGGTGAATATTTTTCTGAAAACATTGTCCAGGAGGAAAGAGAAGAAATTATTAGAGAATGTTGTGATGAAGATATGGCAATTCTATGTCCCAGAACTTTTTATCTGAGGGAAGAAAAGAAACCAATTCAGAATGTTGGGATCAGACAATTAAGGAAATTTACAGCTTATATGGAAATCAGATTTCTCAACAAAATATGTTTTTATCTGTAGGTGAAAATCCTTCTGAAAACATTATCCAGCAGGAAAAAGAAGTAATTTAAACAGAATGTAGTCATGAAGACATTTGCTTTGGAAAGTTGATGTCCCAACAAAAGCAAATAGACAAATACCTCTGAGGTATATTTGTCTCTTTGCTTTTGTAAAATTTAGTAAAAAAAAAAAAAAAAGTATATATATATATATATATATATATGTATATGTATGTCATATATATATATATATATATATATATATATATATATATATATATATATATATATATATATATATTTAAATGAATGAGGTCTATTAAAATTAAAAACAAAAATTTTAAATAATAATTTAAAAGAATAAAATAAATAATAAATAAACAACAATACATTTTATTTGAGGCACCTTTCTAGAAACTCAGAACAGCACAGAAAAAATGCTAATGATCTGAGTATACAGGAGGGTGTAGATACTTGTGAGAGCTGGGAAAGATATGAGGAAACATATGTAAAAGGCAAAATTTTGTAATTTATCCTGAATTTTACCGGTAGCCAATAAAGCTGTTGGATAACTGGGAAAAAAACAGGTGCATGGCGGCGCAATTGTTAGCACTCGCAGCGAGAGCGTCGCAGGTTCAAATCCTGCTGCGACCTTTCTGTGGAGTTAACATGTTCTCCCCATGCATATGTGGGTTTTCTCCGGGTGCTCCGGTTCCCCCACAAGTCACAAAATAATGCCTGATGCTAAACTTCAGTGAAAGATGACATTTTATCACGGTTAGCATGCTAGTAGCATGTATGTCATTATTCAAATGCCATATTTATCAAAGGGTGTGTGTGTGTGTGTGTGTGTGTGTGTGTGTGTGTGTGTGTGTGTGTGTGTGTGTGTGTGTGTGTGAACACAAAACACAAAAAGAACAAAAAACAAAACAATAAAACAAAAAGAACAAAAAACACAAAAAGAACAACAACAAAAAAACAAAAAAGAATAAAAAAAACAAAAAAACACAAAAAAGAACAAAAAAACACAAAAAGAACAAGAAAAAAACACAAAAAAGAACAAAAAAACAAAACAAAAAATAAATCAATAATGCAGCCTCAACAGGGCATCAGCCAGTGTCCTACTTGTGCCGGTCCCAAGCCCGGGTAAATGCAGAGGGTAGGGATCAAATATGAAAATAAATCTATGGATAGAGAAACTGATATGATGATGGTGTAGTTTTCGATGCATTTAAGGGACTGGGGGAATGTGATGACCAAAAAATTCTTAGCATGTCCAGACTCGCCCCCCCCCCCCCCCCCCCCCCCGGATATTCCACCTGCCCCCCTTAGTGGGGCAGGCTAGATCCGGCCCTGCTGATGAGCCCTCTCTGTCCCTGCTGCTTCTGATATTAGCTCTGTTAGCAGAGAGCTGCTGCTGGACTCTGAAGCTGAACTTGACTCGGCCCTGGATGAACTTTCTGACCAAAATAAACGCGTAACCCTGTCAAGCCTTGCCATTCTGTGAGGTGAAAGGTTTAAAAATAAAAATAAATCCATCTTTAGCTGGAGAATGGGTAGGTTTTTAGTAGAAATGAGCTGTGAGTCTACCTACTGGTACAGGTTTGGTTGATGCGCGTGCATGTTGAGAGAATGCAGACATTTGAATTTCATTGGCTGAAAAATGTCAGCGGCAAGAAATAATGGAAAGGGGTCTCTAGGAGGAAGGAGGGTCTTCATCAGAATGACAGATGTTGTGGAACTCAACCCATAGATCATAGTTTAGACCTGAAATATCATTTAAAACATTTAGAAAACTTTGATACAGAGAAAAATGCTCCAGAGAGCCACTTTAAGTGGAATTTTTTTTTTTTAATTCTCATTTTTACAACAGTTTAAGTATATTAGAACAGTTGTGACAATGTTTCAAAAAAATGTTTTTTCGTTTATACAGGTCAGAATGTCAAGAGGAAAATGTTTTTGACCAAACTTAGAAAATGAGTCAAATTTGAAAGAAAAAACTTTTTTAGCTTGCTATTCAGGGTTTATAGAAGTCAGAAAGTCAAGATGAACAATAAAATTGCCCAGACTTAGAAAATTGGCCAGCCTTAAAGTGCCCATGACATCGGTTTCCGTGTTTTCTGACTTATCTATCATGTTGCAACGTTGAGTTCTCACCTTAAACCTGCCAGAAAGAGCAAAAAACGGCGTCCATCTGTCTCCTAGTCCAGCCAGTGAGAAGCTCTTCCAGATTTCAGACCCAGGTTTCAAACCGTTTTTTTCACTCCAGCCCGCTATGAGGTCATAGTGATCCGGACTTGCTTATATGGTCAATTCTCCTCCCACATGCACGTTCACGACACCTGGAGCGAGGCAGTGCCGCCGCCATTGCCCATAGACCGTGTAGTGTTTAGTTTCAGTTTCGTTTCTCTTTCACGCGACGGCACTGCCCCCTACTGGACACTGCCCCCTACTGGNGAAACCAACTCAGAACGTTGGAACAGGGTAAGTGCTGAGGTCGACGTCTTTTTTGAAAACCTAGATTCACAGCAATGTGAAGCAGAGTCTTCACCTGTAGTTGGAGATTCATCTGACCACATTGTCCAGGAGGACAGAGTAGAAATAAACACAGAATGTTGGGACACAGATATCAACACCTTGTCCGGAAATCCAATGTCCCAAAACAGTGAGGCAGCGTGTCCATCCATTGGTGACAAACCTTCTGAGGACATTTTACCAGAAGGAAGAGTAGAAACCAACTCAGAACGTTGGAACAGGGTTAGTGCTGAGGTCGACGTCTTTTTTGAAAACCTAGATTCACAGCAATGTGAGGCAGAGTCTTCACCTGTAGTTGGAGATTCATCTGACCACATTGTCCAGGAGGACAGAGTAGAAATAAACACAGAATGTTGGGACACAGATATCAACACCTTGTCCGGAAATCCAATGTCCCAAAACAGTGAGGCAGCGTGTCCATCCATTGGTGACAAACCTTCTGAGGACATTTTACCAGAAGGAAGAGGAGAAACCAACTCAGAACGTTGGAACAGGGTTAGTGCTGAGGTCGATGTCTCTTTTGAAAACCTAGATTCACAGCAATATGAAGCAGAGTCTTCACCTGTAGTTGGAGATTCATCTGACCACATTGTCCAGGAGGACAGAGTGGAAACCAACTCAGAACGTTGGAACAGGGTAAGTGCTGAGGTCGACGTCTTTTTTGAAAACCTAGATTCACAGCAATGTGAAGCAGAGTCTTCACCTGTAGTTGGAGATTCATCTGACCACATTGTCCAGGAGGACAGAGTAGAAATAAACACAGAATGTTGGGACACAGATATCAACACCTTGTCCGGAAATCCAATGTCCCAAAACAGTGAGGCAGCGTGTCCATCCATTGGTGACAAACCTTCTGAGGACATTTTACCAGAAGGAAGAGGAGAAACCAACTCAGAACGTTGGAACAGGGTTAGTGCTGAGGTCGATGTCTTTTTTTAAAACCTAGATTAACAACAGTATAAAACAGAGTGTACACCTGTAGGTGAATATTTTTCTGAAAACATTGTCCAGGAGGAAAGAGAAGAAATTATTAGAGAATGTTGTGATGAAGATATGGCAATTCTATGTCCCAGAACTTTTTATCTGAGGGAAGAAAAGAAACCAATTCAGAATGTTGGGATCAGACAATTAAGGAAATTTACAGCTTATATGGAAATCAGATTTCTCAACAAAATATGTTTTTATCTGTAGGTGAAAATCCTTCTGAAAACATTATCCAGCAGGAAAAAGAAGTAATTTAAACAGAATGTAGTCATGAAGACATTTGCTTTGGAAAGTTGATGTCCCAACAAAAGCAAATAGACAAATACCTCTGAGGTATATTTGTCTCTTTGCTTTTGTAAAA
>SSNR01000085.1:2167836-2192894 GCA_006937965.1 Callopanchax toddi
CTACACAGCTGACGCTAGTTGCCGGCTCATTCCTGAGACGGTAGCCCAGCCCGTCTGAGCCGATGAAACCAGCTTCCCTCTGAGGTCAGACACCTTCAGTCTGACGCTCCGTGATGGGAATGCCAGCCCTAGACGCTCCCTGCTAGAGATGAGTCATCTAACTTCGTATCCACGGACGACACCTGTGGCCTCCGGCGGTCCTCGACCCCCGTTGCCGTCTGATCCGGACAAAGGGGGGACCCCACCTCCACCGTCTCATCCGACCTCCAAGCGGTGACGATCTAAGGAACGCAGTTAAGTGACCACGACTCTGGTAAAGCTTAAAGGCCTCTTGATAAAAGCTAACAACATTAGCTTACTCAGACTAGTTACTAATTCCATCCATAACTAGTTCCCCTCCATCAGAATCCTTAATCTAAATTAAGTAAATCCCTAGTCTCCTAAAACCATGAGACTCAGATTGCTAAAACTTATTTAAGATTCAATTCAAAACACCTTACCATCGTGGATGACTTAATGCTGACTACCTGCTAACTACCTCTTTCTTATCTGTGATATTTGTCGTATGTTTCTTAATAAAATAATGAAGTCTATTTCCATGACTCAGATTTCTATTGTCAATACTAAAAGGTCCTACTAACTCCCTGTAATTAAGAACCTAGAGAAATATCCCCGTTAAACCCTAAAAGAGTGATAGTGTCAAGGGTCACCCTTTGAGTAAAACTAACAAAACTCCATTAGTGTTCTTACGGAAGGTGTAGAATAAACCCCAGGTTTTAAAACACTACAATAATAATAATGGATTGGATTTATAGAGCGCCTTTCTGGACACCCAAAGCGCTTTAACAGAAGCTCCATCATGCATTCACACTCTGGTGGTGTAAACTACGTCTGTAGTCACAGCTGACCTGGGGCAGTCTGACAGAAGTGAGCCTACCATTCTGCGCCATCAGCCCCTCTGTCTGACCACCATCAACATTCACACACAGTCACACAGTTAAGGTGGGTGAAGTGTCTAGACCAAGGACACGACAATGTAACCCAGACGGAGCTGGGGATCAAATTCACAACCCTCAGGCTGCCAGACACTCTACTAACTGACCAATTGTAAATCACAAACTGGAACAAAGCACACAGTGTACTCACTTTAACTGTAACAGTGTACTCACTTTAACTACAGTGTACTCACTTTAACTGTAACAGTGTACTCACTTTAACTACAGTGTACTCACTTTAACTACAGTGTACTCACTTTAACTGTAACAGTGTACTCACTTTAACTGTAACAGTGTACTCACTTTAACTACAGTGTACTCACTTTAACTGTAACAGTGTACTCACTTTAACTGTAACAGTGTACTCACTTTAACTGTAACAGTGTACTCACTTTAACTACAGTGTACTCACTTTAACTGTAACAGTGTACTCACTTTAACTGTAACAGTGTACTCACTTTAACTGTAACAGTGTACTCACTTTAACTACAGTGTACTCACTTTAACTACAGTGTACTCACTTTAACTGTAACAGTGTACTCACTTTAACTGTAATAGTGTACTCACTTTAACTACAGTGTACTCACTTTAACTGTAACAGTGTACTCACTTTAACTACAGTGTACTCACTTTAACTGTAACAGTGTACTCACGTTAACATAGAGTAAACAAACTAACAGTTTCTTTCAAAAAACCATCAACACTCTAAACTAAAAACCACACCCCTCCCCCGTCTTCCATACATTTATTCAGAAGGATTGATGTCACTGTCAACACAGTAAAACCTCTGTAACATAACTATTACCCATTAAGTCTCCATCACTCCTGTGTAACATCTGATCGTGTTACAGTTTTTCTCAATTGTTAAGACACATTTCTTGAAAACTGCTCTCTGTTTCTTCAAAGTTTGAACACAAAACCCAATTTTCAAGCTAAATTCACAGAATCTCAGACTCTTCTAGCAAAATCAAACTTTCACCTCAAAACAGTTCAATCTGTGCCCAAAACTGAACTTTGTTGTCAAATCGAGCACCGAGTCAATCAAAATTACACACACTAAGAACAGTCCCTAAACACTACGTAGAAAAATAGAAAACACAACGCTCAGGACATGAAGCTGAGAAATACATGTTTATTGTTCACTGTAGGTGAAATGCATGTTGGGAAACAAAAATAACTGAGCATTTAGCTCTGGAACAAAAAGACTGAACAGAAATCTGGAGCATTTACACGAAGCAATGGTAAAACCAAACATCTGATGTGTTGATACTTGTGTACAGTAAGACCATGCACGTAAAAATAAGGTACAAAAATATACAAATACTACCTAAGTGCGTTACTCAGCCACAGCATCATGTCTCCATACTGGGTCAGGACACAGGACTCCGTCCATCACAGGACACATTTTGTCTGACCGGTCAACGGGAAAACCTCATCAGTAGTGAATGTGATCTAGATCCCCACTGGATCTACAGGTCCAGTGGGGTTTTACGGATGGGCGGGGCTTACCAGCTCTACAGTATGATGTCATACAGTAATTCTGTCAACATTGACATACTGTACTATAATGTCAGAAGAAGGTCATTAGTTGTTCTCTGCTCTAAATCCTCAGACTGGTGGACTCAGTGAATCTACTGGTGTCCAGTTGTAGCCTTTGTCCAGCCTCCCTCATGCTCAGACCATGGACCAGAACATGGCCAATCACAGTAGCTCTGATGTCATCAGATATTACTGTTCTTTGTCTTCCTGACCACCTCGACCTCCTCTGACACGAACTCTTCCTCAGAGTTCTGTCCATTGTAGGGCCTCACAAACCAGTGCTCTCTGAACTGGTTACTGTGGATGTTCCCTTACATCATCAGACACCAGTGGGATCCATTCTGACTTGTAGTGTTCAAGTGGTGACACCAGTGCTTTAACTGTGTTTGACTTTTGTCACCTGTGCTCACTATTATGCAGCACATGTGCACACAATGAAAATGTGTTGAGAAGTTGTGTCTGAACAGCTGAAAAGAGCTGATGGTTTTGTCAAAATAGTGACTGTTTCAATCAGTGGGTTCAGGCTACTGAGAATTAGCTTCAGACAACTGGGTTTAGTGTTTAACAACTGAGAAAAACTGTAAGATCGACAAAACTCAGCTAGTGACCTTACGGAAGATGTATAATAAACCCCAGGTTTCATTACATCACACTAGTGAATGAGAGAAAATACATTTCTCACATTCACTACTGATGAAGTTTTCTCCCATTGCCTGGTCAGACAAAATGTGTCCTGTGATGGACGAAGTCCTGTGTCCTGACCCAGTACGGAGACATGATGCTGTGGCTGAGTAATGCACTTAGGTAGTATTTGTATATTTTTGTACCTTCTTTTTTATGTACATGGGCTTACTGTACACAAGTAGCAAACGCACCAGATTTCTGTTCAGTCTTTTTGTTCCAGAGCTAAATGCTCAGTTATTTTTGTTTCCCAACATGCATTTCACCTACAGTGAACAATAAACATGTATTTCTCAGCTTCATGTCCTGAGCGTTGTGTTTTCTATTTTTCTACGTAGTGTTTAGGGACTGTTCTTAGTGTGTGTAATTTTGATTGACTCGGTGCTCGATTTGACAACAAAGTTCAGTTTTGGGCACAGATTGAACTGTTTTGAGGTGAAAACTTGGTTTTGCAAGAAGAGTCGGAGATTTTGTGAATTTAGCTTGAAAATTGGGTTTTGTGTTCAAACTTTGGAGAAACAGAGAGCAGTTTTCAAGAAATGTGTCTTAACAATTGAGAAAAACTGTACGTAATAATTTACTGCAGCGCCCCCCCCCCCCCATTGTAGAGCTTATATCTTGTATTTCTGTTCTTTAATACACTAAATATATTTAAAATATGCGTCAAATTGAGTGTAATATGTAATTATCAGAATGTAAAATACATTTGTGTTTTATGATTTGTTTATGATCAAATGTGATAATTAGAGCAGGATGGTGTTGCATCTGTATGTTTGAAAGCTCGAAGCAAGAATGTATTTTATTTTTTGTGTCAAAAGGGGCAGAAATTAGAAGATTATTTCTTCTATCTGTTCCTTTTCATTCTAATTTATTTAATGTAATGTACATTTTGATTTATTTTTTGAATGAAATAAACCTTTTAAATTAAAAAAAAAAATTTATTTTTATTTTACAACTTATGTTGTGTTTATACACATTGCACTGCAGAAGCTGTTGCTTGCTATCTCATTTTTTTCATAATTTATAAAGGAATCTCATTTGATAATAAAACTATTCTTTTTTTTTTTTACTCAAAACAAAACATACCAAAATACATTTATATAGGCTTTCCCATCCTTGTTCATTTCCAGGCGACAGAAACTGATTATTTAACACTGAGAAATCTGACATGGCTGATTCAAAACAGGGTTTTATTACCGTGCACTGCCCTCTAGTGTCGGACAAATGTAAAGCACATCCTGGTCCTGGTCACCCACGTCATTAACACGAAGACGCGCATGCGCGTTGTATCTCGCTGACACATTTTCAAATCAGACGGCGGGTAGTTGAATCCTACAAACAAACAACACCAGGTTTCCTGTAGGAAAAGCCGACAGTAAGAGTTAGAAAATGACCAGCACGTTGAAGGGCATTACTCTTAAAGGCAGCGCGGAGCTGGTGGCGGACTTCTTCTGTAAGTGTTAATGACCGTTCCGGTTTTCGGTACTTTGAACGGCGTCGACCCGATGCTCAGCTAGCATGCTACTATCGTATGCTACTGGGCCTCAGCGTCGCTGAAACTGCTCCAGTGTGGTAAACGAACGGAACTAAACACTGAGTCTGAATCACAAATAACTCGTAGTTTGAGCAGATAGCTTATTTAGCATTTTCTCTCGGTTTGAACGTGGTTAGTCTGCGCCGCCTACTCGTGTTAGGTTGAACCTAAAGACAGAACAGTTCAGTTTAGAGCCTAAATCAAATGATATGTTTGGATTTTAGATGCCGAATTCTTCCAAAGACCACCGTGTCTGAAAGTGATGTTCCTCCCAATCTACTGAGTTTCTGCTTTAGTTTAAATCTCTAAATGGCTTAATTTAGCCGTTTTCTGGACTTCAGTTTTGAACTAAATAAATGAATGACCCTCACTCAGTCAGGGAAGCATAGGAAAGAAAAACTGTTAAAACCTGACACATTGTTTGAGACATTCTTTATATTTCAACTAGAAATGGATCAGTTCGTATTGTTTCTACTGTAAAGATCAAAAGAGAATCAAGGAAAACCTCTTGTCACTCTTAAAGTTAAAGCGGCTCTCTGGATCATTTTTCTCTGTATCAAAGTTTTCTAAATGTTTTAAATGATATTTCAGGTCTAAACTATGATCTATGGGTTGAGTTCCACAACATCTGTCATTCTGATGAAGACCCTCCTTCCTCCTAGAGACCCCTTTCCATTATTTCTTGCCGCCGACATTTTTCAGCCAATGAAATTCAAATGTCTGCATTCTCTCAACATGCACGCACATGGACCAAACCTGTACCAGTAGGGGGCGCTGTCGTACAGGACGCTCCGTGTGTTTCTCTGCCGTCTCAGCCGTTCACTGAGGACTCACGGCTCATTTCTACTAAAAACCTACCCATTCCCCAGCTAAAGATGGATTTATTTTTATTTTTAAACCTTTCACCTCACAGAATGGCAAGGCTTGACAGGGTTACGCGTTTATTTTGGTCAGAAAGTTCATCCAGGGCCGAGTCAAGTTCAGGTTCAGAGTCCAGCAGCAGCTCTCTGCTAACAGAGCTAATATCAGAAGCAGCAGGGACAGAGAGGGCTCATCAGACCCTCGTAGTGTTGTTGGAATAAGATTGTGAACTGTGAGTGATTAAACCCTACACATTGAGCGGTACAGTTCATGTCCGAAGTATATGCGCCGCGCGCACACGCGACCGGACGCGCGTGTCGAGATGTTTTGAGGAGGAGCCTTTGGACGCTAGATTCAAAAACTGCTCTCCTGATGAAATCCTCCGGAGTGCTGCTTTAAGAATTAAAACCCAGAATTTCCAGTTGAATGTTGTCACTAAAATGTAAAGGTAGATGAAAGCTGACTATATGAAGAGGTCACACACACCCCTTCAGTGTCCAGTCCCACACTGGTCCACCAGAATGTCCCAGCCTCCTGATCAAAACATTAATGTGTTGACTAACTGCTTATTGAAGAGTTTGTCTTGTATTGTTGAACATTGTGTCTTTAAAGAGACAGGTCTGTAGTTTGTGAACAGGTTCTTGTTCCCAGACTTTTGTCAATAAATAATTTGAGCTAATTGATTTGTCTCTGGTGGAAATGATAGCCCACATCTTTACATAAAAGGTTTCACAATTCCTTCAATCACTTTTCACAAAACCACGACAATCAGTGTTGTTTTTTTTACATGTTGAGACCCACAGCTGTGAGGAGGAGCATGCAGTCAGGTTTCAGACAGTAGGCCCGTCCCTCAGCACCTCACATTCCTTCTGCCAGCTCAGGCCTAACGTTTACTAAAAATGTTTTTTATTTTTTACAATGCTGTTAGGATTTTCCTTCCACGTTGTTTTTATTCTCATCCTATAATTAGTGATGTATTCTCTGTACTCCTATAGTAAATGTATTACAGTCCTCTGTTAAAGACGTCGTCCTCATAGTGTTTTTATTTTATTGAATGGAATTGGTCAAACCTTTGGATGATTTAGGTGTTTCTGCTTTCTAACGTTCCTTCAGGGACAGATTCTGAGTGATGAAGATTAGGATGAGTGTGCAGCGTAAACCTTAAGGTCTTTTCCTTTCCATGTGGTCACTAGGAGCTGCTGGGAGGAACGACCTATTCTCAGTAGTGTTTATGTGATCTGTGTCTGTCTGCTGTAAAACCTGTCTGTGAGTTTCTGGTCTGACCTGGAGCCTCTGTCCTCCTCAGCCTATGGCATCAACAGCATCTTGTACCAGCGGGGCATCTACCCTCCAGAGACCTTCAGCAGAGTCACACACTACGACATGAGCCTGCAGCTCACCACTGACCCCAAGCTGAAGAACTACCTGACCAACGTGGTGTCTCAGCTCAAAGGTACAGCTCACTCCAGTGTTCTGTCACAGCAGAGGTCAAAGTTCAGGGTGTGTGGGAACTTTGTTTGAGAACCCTGTGTGGACTGGTCGTCTCCTGTTGTCTCAGTGACAGAAGACACTTTTTCACTAAAGGTTTCCAGGAACCAGCGTGGTTTTCTGGGGCTTCCGTTCTTTACCCCTGTGTTTCCACTACATGGACCACCAGGGCCACAGTCGAAGTGACCCTTTGCACCTACGTCACCTGATCACGTGGGTTCACCATAGTGGTTGGCGATGGTGAATTACAGGAGTATTGAACGGAGAGCAAAAGTGGCGACTGAGGTTGTTTTCTTTGCCAGTTCAGCCAGTCTCCTACTAGTTCAAGACCAGTTCACTTGTGGGAAGGTTTAGCTCACCGTGGGGTTCATAGAGAGCGGTATTCACAAACGTTAAGTGTTAGCTAGCTTACAAACGTTAGCTTCCCCCTGCTGCTGTTCACCGACGTAAACAAGTTGCTGACTTTGTCAGAATTCACCTCGCTGGATTTATAACGTTATGATGAACAGTTCACTTTACACTGGAGCTGATTTCTAAACTAAAACCAGTTTTAGAGGCTGGTTCAGATGCTGCTCTCACACCAGACCAGACGAGATCTCTTATAAACTCATCAGGCTAAATAAATAACGTCATTTTCACACATGTAATATAAATCAACGTTAATCTTACCGGTAAAACGAGTTCGCTGCTAATCCAGAAACACTCTGAGGGATGCTAATCCGTTACCGCTGAGGCTCATCTCTGTTTTCAGTCTCCATCAAAGTTTTTTAAAATGACAAGTTGAGTTTACACCCATGTGTGTGTTAGTGCAGCCAACCTACTACCATTTTACTGTGAAATTTACTAAATAAAAGTGGTAAAAGGCTACAAACGGGCTCGTTTTGACTCCCTTCAGGAGTGTAACCAGTCCTCTGCCATCCACAATGGCTCAGGGGGTCGTACTGTGAGCGGCGTGACGTCACGTTCAAAGGGTCAAGTCCAGAGTAGAGGTAGTACTGGTCAAACCACCTCTCATGAGTTCTCTACTGGTGCACTGCAGTGTGTAAAGATGAGCCCTCAGTGGGGTTAACGATGCATAAAACACACACGACGAGGTTTTAGTTGAAGTTTCACGAATACCTCAAAGATCTCATTTATAATAATTCTGATAATAAACAGAAAATAAACACAGGAAGAAATGCTTTTCCTTTTACATAATCTCGTCTCGTCCTCCCCACTCACTCGGTTCTTTAAAGCCCCCCCCCCCGCTGTGCTCCTGTGTTTCAGACTGGCTGTTTGAATGCACCGTGCAGAAGCTGGTGTTGGTCATCACGTGTCTGGAGACCAACGAGGTGCTGGAGAGATGGCAGTTTGACATCGAGTGTGACAAGTCCGCCAAGGACAGCAGGTCAGCTCCTCACTACAGTCGCTCCAGTGGACCTCTAGGAGGAACGCTGGTTCACATTGCAGAGGTCACTGGTTACCTGTGGAAAGGTTTGGTGATGATGAGTAATCGGTGGTCTTTAAATATCAGAGCTGGAGTATCCTGTACATCACTGTTTACTGCTGGTTGAAAGTGATGGACACAGCTGTTCAGGCTCCGTCACTGATACCAGAACCTACCAGCTGCTGCTCCTCACCGCTGAAGGTTCAGCCTCCGTTACCATCATTGATGTAGCTGTAGTTGTTAGTTGGACCCGATTAGCTGTATGTGACACTCGGCTCACGTGTTGAGTTCTAGACGTTACCAGCGTGTTGACAGTTGTTGTGTGTTCCCAGTGCTCCCAGAGAGAAGTCCATAAAGACCATTCAGGATGAGATCCGCTCCGTCATCAGGCAGATAACGGCCACCGTGACGTTCCTGCCGCTGCTGGAGACTCCATGTGAGTCTGTTTCCTCTCCTCATTAGCTTCAGCTGGTTCTGGATCAGGGTAACCCACTTTGCTCCCTTCACTGCAGGTGCCTTTGACCTCCTGGTCTACACAGACAAGGACCTGGTGGTTCCAGACAAGTGGGAGGAGTCTGGCCCACAGATCATCGACCAGTCAGAGGAGGTGCGTTTGCGCTCCTTCACCACCTCCATCCACAAGGTGAACAGCATGGTGGCGTACAAGAGGACCGACTCCATGTGAACCAGTCCA
Organism: Callopanchax toddi; assembly: GCA_006937965.1. Lineage (NCBI taxonomy): Eukaryota > Metazoa > Chordata > Actinopteri > Cyprinodontiformes > Nothobranchiidae > Callopanchax > Callopanchax toddi. The sequence continues at coordinate 2,177,055 of SSNR01000085.1, forward strand.
GAGCGCCGCCTGCCTGCTCCTGTAGCAGGACACCGTAGATTTTATGGGTCTGTCCATTGCTGAGAGGGACCTGAAGAAATGTCCACTCTGATGTAAATATGTCTAAAGAAATGAGTTGTCTGTTTTCTTTGTTCCTTTTTACGCGGACATTCCTGACCTTAGTTTTATATGTCACAGCTTTTTAAATTTGTCACAATAAAATGTTTTTGCTTTTCCTCAGACTGTGCTCTACTGGTGTGACCACAAGGTGGCAGTGTGACACTGCATATTAGGGAAATGATGAACAGAGAGCAGAGACGATCAGTTTTATTCAGCCTCACAGTGTTCAGTGGTACCATAACAGTCCTACAGATGAAATGTTTCCTCACAAACAGGCAGGAACACCAGCTCTGAGACCTCAGCAGTGTGAAGACGAGCAGCTTTTAGAAATCGCTCAGGTGAGGCCACCTGGAGCCCTCTGAGGCCAGCTACAGCGCTCAGTCTGGATGCTGATGGTCCTGCGTTCTGACAGGTCTGATAAACGAGTGTTCAGTCATCAGAGTCAGCAGCCTCATCTGGACTCAGTCTGGTAGAAATCTGTGGTTTAGTTTAAATTATTTTACAAAAATAACGCCTGCAGGTGCCTCCCACTGTCGTACATCATCCAGGATGAGGCTGCTGCAGTCACATGATCAACCTGTGACTCCTCTGGGTATCAGACTGGACTAAATGTGATGTAATCACCTAAAGCACAAGCTGACCTCTCACACCCATATGAGCCAACGTGCTCTGGTTTTAAAGGCCACGACAACAGAAGGGGTTGAATCCTCCAGGTGTGTTCACTTCTCACCACCACCAGCTCCTTCCCTTTAGACCAAAACAACTGGGTAGCTTCTGAGTGACCAGTTCTCTACATGGTGTCTGCACTGGAGGTCCTGGAGCACCTGTTGATCAGGATAGAGAAAGACTTCCTTAGACGTGATCCACCTGCAGGTTTTATGTTTAAAAGGGACCTGAAGGTGATTTAAGGGAATCTGGTGGGGATGAGCTGGACCACATCAGTGTTGGGAGGTTAAAACGAACCAAAGACGAGACTGGAGGATGCAGGGCAGAAACCTGAGGACTGGGTGTGCTTTAGAGTGAGCTCACATGTCTGCACAGCCTGGATCAGTCACCGATTAACTAGAGTTAAGAATACAAATTCAACCAGACGATATCTGAAAATCAAAACGTGTTGAATCTTCATCAGCTGTTCAGACGTACTGCTAGAGTCCAGGTCTGGTTTCCTGACGTCTCCTCTTCATTCTGATTCAGTCTCATTTCATCATCATGAACATCTACACCTGGTCTCCTTTGAGACCGCTGCTCTGCTCTTTCATAATAACGAGATAAAAACACGACGCAGAAAGACCCTAAAAAACTACAGGGGGCCTCTTTTCTCTCTGTTAGTATTAAAACTACATCTCCTCTAAGAAGTGTGTGCTCTGGTCAAAAGTATAACCCACAATATAGAAACTCTAATAAATATATCAAACAATAAATACACAATAGTAAAGACAGTGAGTGAAAAATGTATCAAAGACTCCAACCCATGAACTGAGCATGCTGTGAACACAGACGTCTAACAAGCGTTTCCTATAATAAGAACGTCATGGATCCCTCTAGACTGGTTCTGACCCACATCCAGCCTATCTGTGGGACCAGCTGTGTAGCTAGTAAACGTAGCACGGCGCTCACCCTGGGACCACTTCCTGTGGGTGACGGGATGAAAAGGGACAACAGGAAGTTGAGTCTGTGTCCCTCCTGCTTCTTATGGGACGTTTATAATTGTTACTTGGGTTTTACTTCTGTAGTTAGAACTCAACAAACTGATGCTTTTCATCCAGAATGCCTGAGAGCTTTGCTAATATGCTAACTAGCTAGCTACGTTTCTTTCTAAGTGTGACGGAGTCCGTCCTCAGTTTAAGACTGGAATATGCCAACGTCTGTGTGATACACCAGTACCTAAAAGATACTAGTGTTATTCATCCATTCATTTAGCTAGCTAACGTGCTAAAACCCTGAACGTGAACATCAGGACTCTAGAGGGCGCTGTCAGTGATGTGTTCAGTGGGAGTTCTGTCTCTCTTGGACTGGTTAGTCAGGTGAGCCTAAAACATGTCGCTGATGGACGACCTGCTGGGAGATTTGGGCCCGGTGCAGCCTAGGGTCCTCTACCAAGTGCACTTGGATTTATGGATAATTGAGTGTGTAGCGAGGGTGGAAAACAGCGGGGACAAGGTCCTGATTCTCCACGCTAGAGAATCGGGACACTACTCACTCGTGCACCTCCGCGGGAACGCACTATTGAGGGGCTCAAGAGTGGAAGTGTGAGTATTGGAACAGGGCCTTGGACTCTACTGAGACCGAGTGTCCATCAGAGTCTGATGACCTTTGAGGAGCGTACCTGGGACAGGTGTGGACAAACTGATTTACCTGCTTATGGAACTCCTGAATGATTGTTTTCTAGACTTTGCCACTGGGCTGTGGATATCTTGTGTATTTTCAGTTCTTGGATTATATTTATAAAACCCTGAACAGAGTCCAGGCTCTGGAGAGGAACTGAAACACATCACTGGGTTGGATCTACACCACAGCCTCAGGAAGTTTGTGTTGTGATGAACTACTGAGCTTTTCCTACACTGACATGATCTGGGTTTTGCTGGAGATCCAACCGTCACAATACAAGTGGTGAGAGCGTTTAAAAGTCCAGAGACAACCGGTTCACATCTGGATGTGTGAGAACCGTCTCTGGGACCACTGTGGGGCCAGTCGCCCTTAAAACAACGATGGGTTGGCTGAGTGCCAAACTGGTGATGTAACCATCCACAACTTCGACATGAAGCTAAGCTAACCTGGTATGAAGTGATGAGAGCAAACAGACTCCTGTTGAATAGGTGACCATGACCTTCATCTTGTGGTGGAATCAAGTAGTGGCTGGCTCTCCTCAGAGTGAACACATGTTTCCTTACATCAAATGAAAGCACACTATTGTATCCCATAAACATGTTAGCATTGTTAGCATCATGGCTGATAGCGTTGGCTGCAGTCCCACAGACAGGAAGGATCAACAGGCTTCCCCTTTTTCAAGTTGGGGAACTGAATGTTGGAGGTCACGTTCAGCGTGCTATTTCTCTCTATGATGTCATGCTAAGGCCATGATGTTTTGTGGGGGGAGGTCAGACTGGGACAATCCTGGGACTCTGGTCACTCCAGGCCGTTGACCAGTCCCTTCTCGCAGTCCTCAGCCAGGCACTTCCAGTGCTGCCGGTTTCTCTGACATCCCTCCAGCAGCGGGGAGCAGGACTCAGACATGCTAGCCAGGGTCTGTGGAGGTAACAACAGCTCAGTCATTTCTCCACATCTTCACTGGGTTTTCATAAACATCTGAGTCTAAATTACCTCATATAACTGAACGCAAATGGCATCGATGAAGGACACCTGCATGCTGGGAATCTTATCCCGTTTCTCACGATTCATCAGATCCTAAAAGGAAAAGCATCAATGACACGAACATTTACAGGTAATACCTGCTGCAATTATGAACCTAAAATATGAATGAAAACCCAAACATGCAAACAAACATGATTATGCATTACAACATCGACATTACTCCAGGCCAGCCCCTTGATCCTTGGGTTGGAACATGGCCTCCTTCACTCTACCAGCAGGGGGCTGTTTCATAAAGGAAGGATGAGAGAGGACAAGTGGACTCGTCGAATCATTTGGGTTTAATTAGCTTCATGAACAAATAACGTACGAATAAAGTGCGTAGATCCCACAAGACCTGCTAGGGAGGATTCAAAGTCCCCAGAGAACCAGTTCTTCCCTCCATCATGGACAGTCAGTCATAGAGCAGGACCAATAGATGGGGTCTGTTCTCTGCTCCAGCAGCCTCGTTTACATCCCTGAATGTGGCGACGTCTCTCCCACCCACCCTCACTTGCACCCCCACCAGGGTGGATGCTTTCTAAGGTAAGGACAGCTACAGGTGTTTTAGAGCAGGCTGCTCATTTATTAAACTTGCTTACTCAAAAAAAGAGCCTGAAAGTTGCATAAGTCACTTTTTACGCAAACTTTGGGATTTATAAAAGAAAATGTAACAGAAAAATGTAACTTTATGCAAACTCTGGACCTTGCATAAGCACATTTTAGAGACATGAAACCTGCAGAGCAGCTGGTGAGGTGGAAAATGGTGAATTTAAGACACAGTTTCAGACTTGTAGACCCTCACACACAGAACCTACAGTCACCCCCCATCCCGTCTCTGAACAGAATAAAAATGAGAATCTGAATGAAAATATGTCACATTTTAGAATAATATCACATTCTGTTCATTCAGACATCTTCAGATTAAATAACAACTGCCCTTATTGGTGCATTTACTGTGATCACTGAGACGTAGGACTCCTGCAGTGACACAGCTCAGTCAGTAGACAGACTCCTGATGGATGGGGACAGTTTTTAGAGATTTCTAGATGATGACTGGCTGATCGATCAGCTGATAGATTCTAGAGCATCCTATGGATCTATGAGCTGAACTGGGTCCAGTCTTAGATCAACAGAACCAGTAAAACCTGGTGTCACCACTGCAGCTTCTGACCATCTCAGTTTCCCTTCAACCAGAGGTTTATCCGACAGGTTGACTATATGTTTGATAGGATGAACATCATGACGTTTCTTCCCTTTGGATTAAATTAAATGTTCCTCTTAGATCCTGTAGATCTCTGTCAGACTGACAGCGGGTCTCTGACTCTTAGTGTGTATTCGTGATCCGTCAACATTTGATCACCTAATTGTACAAACAGCAATGTAGTACACTACTGCATCATTATGTGCAGTGTGTTCATTCTTTTAAAGCTAAACTTCATATCTCTACTATACAATTAGAAATCTTGAACTCTAGTTTTTTCTTATTTCAACTTCCTTATATATATATATATATATATATATATATATATATATATATATATATATATATATATATATATATATATATATATATATATATATTATCTTTTATGCATAAATGTACATATTTTGTTTTTCTTTCTTTTGACATCCAGTTTAGTCGGCAAAGTAAGAATTTCACTGTGCAGGGAAACATGTTTTTTTACTACGCAAATGACAATAAATCTTTGAATCGTGAATCTAAAACATTTTCCCGTCCATCCACCACAACCACCTTGAGTTTCAGCCTCTGTGAAATCACGTTTTCTAAACCTCTCCGTTGTCACGATTTACTGTTAAAAGCCAGAAACCCACCGGCTTATGCATATGCAATTATTCATGAGGTCCTTTGCATTGACCGTATGTCAGAATGTGTAGGAGGAGGGTTCTGACCCAAACACAGCTGAGCACAGTTCTGGGTCTGAGAGCGATTTATAAAGCAGAACTGTGTGGATCTGTGAGTTTTATAAATCAGGAATGGAATTTATGTAAGTGAGAACGTTGTAAGAACGTTTTAGTAAAGATTCTACACAAAGTTTTATAAATGAGCCCCCTGGACACTAAATGAAGACACCAAGAGGGACAGGAAAATGTTCCTAACCTCACAGACCTTGAGTTAATGAAGGAACAGTATCTGAGGTCATGGATGGACGTGTCTGCGTCTGTAGAGAATAAACTATCTGGAAAAGTCTAGAGGTAAAGAGAACTGTTCTCTGACGGTTCACAGAAGGCAGCCTGTGAGTTTCATCGGTCAGGTATGTTAAAGTGTAACCATGGTAACGAAGCAGTTCTAAGGGCTGTGGTTTGTCCTTGTGATGATTAGTGGATCCATCACAACAACAGTCTGATGCTTTAGCTGAACTCAGCAGTGGCTGCAAAGCAGAGACTGTTGGTTCCCTTCAGGTGGGCGTGTCTAGTGGCTCTGATGTCATGATTAAACTATAAGAGGCCAAAGGATCTCTAGTCTATAATAATATAATAATGACATCACTGATGGAGGGACCTGGGTCATGTTGGGAAGGGGGTCATATCTAGTCGTTACCTGCAGTCTATTAATAAATCACCAAGAGCAGAGTGAGATGAGTCCATCAGCTGGAGGTTTAGGGTGTGATGGGTACTTACAATGGGCTCAATGTTCAGCTCCCGCCTCTCCTTGTCTCCCTGTTCAAAGAACTCTGTGGCCACCAGCTCTGCGATCTGCAGGGGAAAGAAGAACGAGTGAGTCTGCTCTGAACGCTGAAGCTGAGTAAAGACAGGAGACGTTAGCTAGACGCAGAGTGGAAACCCAAGGCTCTGCTGCTGCTGTCCAGTTAAATATTAATGGAGCAGGACGAGGAATCCATCGTAGAACGGACGAAAAGCTTCTGCTGGACTCAACGCTACAGACGGGACAAATGTGACCAACTGGATAAGCACAGAGAGGGCGGAGCTAAGTGTTAGAGACCAGCCTGTGACACTGAGTCATTACTGCTGCAGAACCGTGGACTCCACCAGAGGAACCCTGATTAGAGAACCTGAAGGTCTAAAGCAGGGGTGCCCAAAGTGGGGCCCGCGGGCCAAAGTTGGCCCACTGATTATTTAATTTGGCCCTCTGTGGGGTACCCTGGATGCTGGGTGAACATTGACCAGTAATCCAGAAACCCACTGTTTCCCTCAGCCAATTCAGCATTACGTGAACGGGCCCAATGACTCTATACTGGGCTGCATACAGCCCTCACTCACGGTGCCAACAAAATCTTAGAAATGTCACAATTTAAAATCAAAATTGAAATACAAGTAACTACAAGGGACATTTAGAGTAGATTTATGCACGCATGTACATTTGCACACTTTATAAAACCACAAATAGTTATATTTTGTCATTGTATGTAATCTCCCATGAGCCTTTGCTGCTGGACCAGACTAGATCAAACTTGCTCCAAGCTCGCGGGTAACCCTCTGGCCGCGAGCCTAAGCAGCTATTATCAACACGGAGCGTCGTCGTCAGTGGCACGCAGACAAAAGGCATTTAAAAAATGCTGGGAGGAAGACTATTTTTTTTACAGATATCAATGTAAAGCGGTCTGCCTTATTTGTAACCAGTCTGTTTCTGTACTCAAGGAGTATAATATTCGTCGTCACTATGAGACAAAGCACGCAGGATTGTCACAATGCAAAGGTGATGCTCGAAAGAAAAAGACCAGGGAGCTGCTAGCTGCTAGCACTACATATGATTACAAATAACAAAGTCAGCTGTTTGTTCTAAATGCCTATATGTTCTTTAAACAGAAAGGATGGTTAAATAATTGCAAAATGAATAAAAAGTAGTGTTCTATACTTCATCATTAGTTTTTGTATTTTATAAATACTACATTCGGCCCGCGGCTCTCTGATAGATTTCCATTTTGGCCCTTTGAGGGAAAAAGTTTGGGCACCCCTGGTCTAAAGGCTGAGGTCTGGACTGTCACTCAGCTGTAGACTGGAACCCTGATGACCCAGGTCCTTCTGTCTGGACAGCTTTCCTCACAGCCGGCTCTGGATACTGGTCCAGGTCCCATCAGCCCTCCACCACCAGGCTAACAGTTAGCATAGGGAGGCTATGGTTAAATCACTGTGGGACAGAGAAACAGGAGCCAGGAATGAGGCTTTGGGATTTAGGAGTCAAAGATGTGAAGCAGACAGAACCACGGACCAGGTGAGAGATCTCATTAGAGCCTGACCTGAACTCTTCTAGGATCCTTGGCGAACTGGTAGAACCGAGGTTCTAAAGGTTCTACAGGCTGAATGAAACTGCAGGTTGTGTTTGATTTTGGTTCATTTAAACACTCTACAGCTGAGAGAATGAAACCATATTCATGGCTGCAGTTTGATGACTCCGTTTTTATTATGGCATTTTGCAATAAAGTACATTTTGTACATATTATTGTATTTGTAGGATAATTTAGCACTCTGTATAATCAATAATTCCATTAATACGATCATCTGAGCCCTTTGTTGTGTGGAATCTGATGCTTGTTTTAATCATTGTCTTAGATTCTAATGCTTAAAACTACTTTAAAGACTATAATTTTTCACAGTGTTTGATACACTGATATAACAGCTGTGGGTCATCAGGATGTAACTTAGTAGTGTACGGTCATTTTAAGATTCTGTACGATACTTTAATATTTCCAGTCTGGACACAGGAACCTCTGATTTCATCAGGATGAGGTCTGTACAGGTCACACAGCAGGATGTCGTCATCAGAATGAACCTTTGGACTTCTCTGGGCTGGAGCCACAGAAACAGTCTTTAAGAGGAAAACCTCTCAGGTAATTACTACTTTAAATCTACACATTTACTTTTAAAATATTCATACTGCAACTTTCTACCACACCGTACGAGGTAACAGGAAAACTTACTGATGTTGGACAAGTTCCAGACTCAGACAACAGAGGAGCTGATGCTTTTTTTCTTTTCATCCATAAACAGATGATCAACAGAGACAGCGGTGCTGCGTTCACAGACCCATTAAAAGCTTGGCAAATCTCAAAACCCACAACAGACGTCTTCTACAAACGACAGCATGGATTCATGTCAAAATGATGTCTGTACGTGATTCAGTTGCTGAAACAGTCAACAAAACGTGTGATATGGTCATTAAATCAAAGGGTTCACTGGCGCCAGCTACTTCCTGTTCATAGGTCACTTCCTGTTTATCTAAACGTCAGTCATTTTCAGATCTGAAATACTAATCACACATGGAACATGGAAATGACCTTTAACCCCAGAGCCTGATGACATCATTTCAGTGATCCACTCACGACCTCAGGTGAGTGTTGGCGAGGCTACAGGTCATGCTGACTGAGTTGGAGCTGATAGGATACTTTAAAAGAAGAGAAGAAGGCTACAGTGTTAAAAACTGCAGGAAGTCCACCAAGCACCAGGACCAGGTCCTAAAGCTGCTCCAGCTGCTGGACCGAAGCTCCATCAGTCCACATTTGCTCAGGAATGGCAGCAACAGGTGTGAGTCCATCTACAGCTCAGTCAGGAGACGTTTGGAGGATGACCTGGTGTCCAGAAGGGAAGAGTCCACGTCTCTCAGGGGACAGGGTCAGGTCCAGGGACTGGACTGGTGAGCCATGAATGGGACCCAAACAGACTAAAGTCAGAACTACTGTAAGTCTCTCAGAGAGCAAAACAAACTGGTCCAGGTCCAGGAAAGTCCTCAGACCTGTGGTCGAGAGGCAGGTAGACAAACAAGACCCGGTAAATCCTGACAAGTTCTAAGAACTGATGATGAAGAGTCAGTCAGTCAGGATCTGGACCGAGGATGACTGACAGCAGTCAGGGTGAACTGGAGAGGAACCACCGCTGGAGATTCTGGCTCTTTGGATCCACTTCATGTCATTATCAATAAAGACCAACCAGTGGACCTTCAGTTACCATAGAAACATCTGACAAAAGATGAGGCATCAGTCTTGGGGTCAAAACTTCCTGTTTGTGTTCTGATAGTAAAGGCCGGTTCACACGGCAGGATTTTCAAATCGTCGGCCGATTTTAAACCATAAGAGACCACACACGTGGCGAGAAAATTTCCTTTAAAAATGGCGGACACTGACCGTGCTGATCCTACAGTGTGTGGTGGGATCACACACGAACCAATTTTACACACAGACATTCCCAGATCAGACGTGAAATCTCGCAGAACTTCACGAGATCAAACGTGACTTCGGAGTAAACAAAAATGACAGCTTTTATTTTTATTAAAATCAATGAACGAGAGGTGTTTTGGGCATGTCCTGCTGTCAGGAGACCCCCGGTCGACCGAGGACAAGCTGGAGGAAGTCCAGGTTGACCGGGGAACGCCGGGCGTCCCAGCTGAGGAGCTGGCGGACTTGGCCGGGGAGAGGAATGCCCGGCTGCCCCCGCGACCTGGATAAGGGGAGGAAGGTGAGGTGAGGGAAATTAACTTGTGACAGTCTTAAATAATCCGAGCAGCTGTTTTGATGAGAGATTCATTTCGCTCCGCGCAGCAGTCTGTCAACTCGCTCTCTGATTGGCTACATGTCAATCTCCACAGGTAGATTCTCGGGGGACACACCACACGCTGCGATATCGGGTCTAGACAATCCAACATGTTCGATTTCACAGATTTGTGATTGGAGCGGTTCTGACGGCGTTCCGAGCGGACCAGAGCGCTCCTAACCCTCCACACACGAGAGGATGATCTGATAAGGTTATCTTTAACGATCAGGCGCGTCTTTAAAATTGTCGGAGGAGGAGAATCGGGGCAAAAATCGGGTTAAAAATCCTGGCGTGTGAACTGGCCTTAAAGCTTCAGCTGAACACAGAGTTTTTAGATCAGAGCCAGTAGAAATGCTGCAGGTTGAGTTGTATCAGACAGGGTGAGTGGAGCCTGTTTAGAGGGTCCTTCTGAGGATGAACCCCAGCTGCTTTTATTAAATCTGGAGCATTTTTCTCTGTATCAAAGTTTTCTAAATGTTTTAAATGATATTTCAGGTCTAAACTATGATCTATGGGTAGAGTTCCACATCATTTGTTAGTATTCTGAAGACCCCCCCCCCCCCCCCCCCCCCCCCCCCCCCCCAAAAAGGTTACTGAGAGATTTATTTTTATTTTTAAACATTTCTCCTCATATAATGGCAAGGCTTGCCAAGGATACAAGTTTGTTTTGGTCACTCTGGACCAAGTGTTTTCTTGTTTCCGGTTCCTGCAGCTTCAGTACAGCAGCTGTTGTTCTAAAGCCACGTATCAGAAGCCCAGCAGGGACAGGGCTCAGACCCTCGTACAGTGTGAGAACATGATTAGTGAACTGTGAGTGACCGAACCCTACAATGTAATCATAGTTTGAGCTGGAGTTGCACAGTTTATGTCCGGCGAGCGCACGCGCGTGTCGAGGTGTTTTGGGAGGAGCCGTTGTAAGTTGGATTCAAAAACTGCTCTCTTGCTGAAATAATCTACAGGCAGTGTTGGGGAGAATACTTTGTAAATGTATTCAGTTACAGAATACTGAATACCTGTTTTAAAATGTATTTTGTACTGTATTCCGTTACTTTGCTTAATCCTGGTACTGTATTCTAAATGCTTGGAATACTTAGAATACTTCCCCTATAAAACACGATTTAAGTCTATTGCAAAGTGATGTTCTTGATGTTCATTGTACTCCAGATGGAAAGCTCTTAACATGAAACCCACAATTGTGGGGAAACCACAACAACATCATCAAGCTAACGTCATTTCAGATACAACACCGACACTGTAAATGTGAGAAATGACAGAACTAACACGATACAGGATGATAAATAAAGCACTAAGGAAGCAAAACTAGAAAGATAAAACTAACTTTAAGGTGTTTCTTCAGATTAGATTAGAGTCTTTGGACGCAGCTAGTAGGTTGTTAGCTGGCAGACAAAGATCACACTGCACCGGCATATTTCACTCGCCCCGTTCCTTTTTTAGAGTGAAAGTTAGCTTGAATTTCCGGGACATGAATGCATTTATTCCTCCACTGCTGGTAGGTTGATTCAGCTGCGGTTGTGCCTCCAACCACTCCGTCTCTTGGTCTGAATCCATACGAGGCTAGGTTGCTACCTGGCCTTGGGGCGGCATTAGCTCAGTTGGGAGAGTGGCCGGTCTGGTAACCGGAGGGTCACCGGTTCGATCCCCAGCTCTGGCTGGGTTAGATTGTCGTTGTGTCCTTGGGCAAGACACTTCACCCACCTTGCCTGTGTGAATGTGAGTGTGACTGTGTGTGAATGTTGGTGGTGGTCAGAAGGGCCGATGGTCAGAATGGCAGCCTCTCTTCTGTCAGTCTGCCCCAGGGCAGCTGTGGCTACAGACGTCTGTCGTAGTTTACCACCACCGGTGAGAATGACTGTGTGAATGAATGATGCAACTCTGTAAAGCGTCTTTGAGTGACCTAGAAAAGCGCTATATAAAACTGATGCATTATTATTATTATTACCTGTTGCTACCGGCTGGTCGGGAGTGTACCCTCGTGTTTTGGTAGGGTTGTTATGGTAACGGAGGCACGTTGTTTAGGGGCATTATGGGATAGATAACCTACACAACATGGAGACACAAGTATTCCAATGGTATTATGAAAGTAACTGTATTCTGAATACCATGTTTAAAAATAGTAACTGTACCGGAATACAGTACGTCAAAATAGTATTCTAAATACAGTATTCTAAATAAATGTAATCCGATACTACCCAACACTGTCTACAGAGGGGCTTTAATGAGCACACCAACACACAAAGGAGGCGTCCTGATGAGGTGCTGCTTACCAAAGGTCACTGGGAACAGGACACAGCAGGGACACGAGGACCTTCAGGAACAATAGAGGCTGCAGGTCCAGGTCAACACAGACCAGAACCACTGAGGAACCCTGTTCAATCCATAACATGTAAAATAAAGCAGGTCTGAAGGCAGAAGGGGTCCTGACCCAGGACTAGCATGTTGCACCTAATAAAGTGGCCGGCGAGTGTAAATCAAAGTAGAAAACTGAGAAAAGAAGTGACACAACACAGATGGATAGAGCAGTTTTTACCCTCTTCTGCACCGGCCAGGGCTTGGTGATGGCTGAGATGTCACAGGCAGTCATCAGCATGGACCTGGGGGGGGGGGGCAGTGAGACAATATGATCACAACATGATCCATAGAACCAACGTTCTCCTCCAGCCTCACCTCAGTAGGTCTCTGTGGTGTTCATCCTCCCACACAAACTGGTTGTTCTTGGTGAGCTCAAAGAACTCCTCTCGCCTCCTGACAACACACACACACACACACACACACACACACACACACACACACACACACACACACACACACACACACACACACACACACACACACACACACAGAGAGAGTCAGGCCTCAGCTGTCCATCCTCTCACATCAGCCTCTAACTGCCTGATTTCGACCCACTAAGCCTGGAGGAGGTATCTAGACGTGACCAGACGTTGTAGCTTTACATTCCAGTCCTCCTGTTCATCTGATTGGAAATCCTAGTGGGTTCAAATGAAGGCAACTAGATGTCTTTGGTTCCTTGAAGATGTTTCCCTTCCCCTCTGAGGAGCTCAATCGGTTCTTTAAGAACAAACCCACTAGGGTTACCATGATCTGAGAACTGAGAACTGAGAACCATCTCAGCAGATCTGGTTCTAAAAATGAAGGGAGTGAGATGTTTCTCAGGTGTCTTGTCTGGGTTCACGTAAGGGTTCAAAGTGTGTAAACATGTCTAGTAATGTTTGAGAGGATGAGGTGACGCTAACAGAAGCTTCATCACTGTCTGACGTGTGATACTCACTTCATGTACAGGGCCAGGTCGGTGGCCAGGATTGCTCTTTCAATCGTCTTCAGGGTGACCTTGTATTCGTCCAGAGAGAGACCGCTCAGGATCTGGTTTCCCTGCAGAGAGAAATGAGGGTAAATGCAGCAGCAGCACCAGGATGACGGCTCAGAGGAGCACATTAGATGCTCTGATAGGGCTCATCAGGGTGTTGCCATGACGATGGTACACAGAATTACACGTAAATAAGCTAAATGGGTCCAGTGCGTGCCTCGAGTGTTTACATGTCAGAGCGCTGACACATTGCTCCATGTGGAGTGATCTGGAGGCTGTTTCCTCTCTGTGTTCACGTGGCAACAAAAACATCACAAAGTGCCTGAATCCACGCTCCAAACAGGGTCAAAGGTCACTCTTAGATTATACATGATGATCAAAAGGAAACTACTTCCTGTTTGATTTAGAACCGGCCTAAACCGGCATCACGTTAATCACTGGACCCGACCCGACCCGAGTGCTGTCTTCTTATTGGAGGGTGAAAAAAAATCCACACACAGCCACTACTTTAAGTTCAACTCAAACACTTATTAAAGACTAAAAAACAAACGTTAAGAACATGAACAAACATGAAGCTAATACAATAATTTTATAATAATAATAATAATAATAATGATGATGTCACAATTTAAAGTCTGCTTTTGTTCGGACGACCGACCAGCTGGAACAGGAGCAACAAGTCGGCACGGCCTGGAAATAAAGGCGTTAGTCACCAGTTAACCTGAGAGAACTGATAACGCTGTAAAGAGCACGCTGCTGCGCGCTACCGCGTCACAACATCAGACAGCTCGCTTATCCAGTTACAGACACAAGATTTTCCCTCCTCTCTCTTTTCTGTTTGAACCCGATGCAGTCCAAACAATTAACTTAAGTAGTAGACCTGAACCGACCCGGGTCAGGTCTACTACTTAAAGTATGTAGTCTGTGTGGTTTTGATGAATAGTTAAGTAACAACCTTCAGATTTCAAAAGTCAGCAAGTACAAAAGTTAAATTGATCAACACAGAAGGAGTGGGATTCAAACCTACAACCCCCAGGCTGACAGACTAATACCACCTGACAGCAAACATAGGGAAATCATTCAGTAGTGTTACAGTGATACTGCAGAAGAACCGCTGTTTGTTCCGCCTGTCAGAGGGACATCGTCACACCAACACACTTATTTATTCACACCACTTACTTTAAGTTCATGTCTATTTCCAGTGAAAAACAGTGAAACCCGGACATTTTCATTGATCTCTGAAAACCCCGGATGCTCCGGACAGAATGAGAAAGAGGACCTGTCCGGGGAAAAGAGGTCGCCCTACCATATTTTCATTCTAGCGTTAAACATTTGACCTGTTTGTTTTAACGAGGCTTTTATCCTGATGAATGGTTGAATGTTTCAGAGATGCTATGAAACCTATTCAACCACTCATCCTAATGCCATGATGGCTCTGGAGTCTGACCTATGACCTCCATCAGCTCCCAGTAGCTTCTGTCTAACACATGTGAACACACGCCTGTATGCTCCAGACCTGGCTCTATAGAGGAACTCACACTGCTCCTGGCTGATACTGAACCTCTGAATTTAATCTGAATTTTATCCTCTAAAAGCAACAAGGTGGACTTAGTTTCTCACACATAGCTATTTATTTATTTCATCTTTGTTCACCTTGCCTCGCCTTCTTCTGCTCATCCAGATCCAGGTCTTGAGGGCTGCATCCCGAGGACGGAGTCCCAGACCATCCTCTCAATGCCTACTTCCACCAGCTCTTCCAGCAGGACCCTAAGGTGTTCCCAGGTCAGCCTGGAGATGTACTTTCTCCAGTGTGTCCAGGGTCGACCCGGGGGCCTCCTGCTGTCAGGACACGCCTGAAACTCCTTCAAATGTGGAGGAGAAGTGGTTCTACTCCGAGTCCCTCCTGAATGCCTGAGCTCCTCGCCCTACCTCTAGAGCTGAGCCCAGCCACCCTGTGGTGAAACTCATTTCAGCTGCTCGTATCCACAGTCCACAGCTCATGACCAGCTGAGGACTGGAACGTAAATCTACCGGTAAATAGAAAGCCTTGCTTTCTGACTCAGCTCCCTCTTCACCACAACAGAGGGTCCATCAGACGCTGCCCCAATCCCCCTCCTTTTGAACAAGACCTGGAGAAACTTAAACTCCTCCACTTGAGGCAGGACCTCTCTCCTGACCTGTAGTAGCTTTTTACTTCATCTTTGTTTTGTTTGATAAATAACAACGTGGTGGAATGAGCTGTGTTCTTTGTACATCTGGAGTTAGAGCTGAACCACTGTAGACCAGACTCTCATATGTAAAACCTTAGAACTCAAATAAGGTGGGCTTTAACGTGACTCTGTGTGTGTGTGTGTGTGTGTGTGTGTGTGCGTGCGTGTGTGTGCACATACAGGGCTGTTGAGGATCATGAGGCACTGGTCAAAGTGGTGATGCTCCATGGTGGAGTGGCAGTAGAGCTGAGCCAGAGGGTGGTCACTCCTGAACAACACATGTATAAAAGTTACTTCTCCACACAAACAGAGCCTGTTTTATACAACCAGACC